>QODF01000164.1:803377-844517 GCA_024372805.1 Oostethus manadensis | reverse complement strand
CAAAAAAGAATTCCCAGTTTTCCTCCTATGGACTTTGCGTGCTGTCAGCTGATTTGAAAATCTGTGCGGACCACATATGTGTCTCTTTTAATTTTTCCCAATTTTGCACTTAGCCAGCACGTACGAGCACGTATGTCGGGATGTAAGGCCCGCTTCACCTTGCTAGTACGAGCAATGAGGGATTGGGTTCAAAAACACCACCTAACTTAAGATGAATTTACATGTTTTGAGTTTATTTTCTGCGATTTCCAAGCATACTTAAACAAAGCAAATTTTACTCCCGCACTGTAACGGAACAAATCAGAGCGGGGCCAGGGGTATGGCAAATAACCGGGCCCTTTAAACCCAAATAATAAATCTCATGATAACATCATTTTACAAGTCCCCCCTTCCTATCCAGGGCCTCTCTGTGCCCAGGCCGGAGGCGTTCTACCTTCCCGGCCCCCCTGAAGTCCTGCATCTGCTTCCGCTGGAAGAGTTTGAAAGTGACTGACAAGAATAACCACTTATGCTTCTTCTTTGTCTTTCTGTTTATTTACACAACACAGTCACACATAATAGCGACAATGAGGAAGTCCCATTCCGAGGCTGCTGCTTTATGGACTACAGACACGTTTGTAACACGGGAGATACATACTGGGCTCAGGTCAGAATCAAATTATAAAAATGCGGCAGACTCTATGGGGAGCTACACGATGCCACCATCTGTCGTCACAACGGAGAGGCGTGGCTTGTCATTATCTGCACGTGTTAATTACGCAAACAATTTTAATGTAATTAAATACATAAATTAGTAATTGCCATTTACGTTATTTTTGACAGACCTAAATGTATGATATTTTTGTATATTTTTAACATTTTGTCAAAAGTTTATAGGTGTATATGTACATATATATTTATACTGTGGTGTGAAAAAATCTGCACGGCTTTTGTCAAAACATTATTGGCTCCAAAACCCAATAACTGGTTGGGCCACCTTTACCAAACTGCAATCAAGCATTCGCAATAACTTGCAATGTGTCTCTTACCAGACCATCACACTACCACCACCATATTTCATTGGATTGGTGTATGATGTTCTTTTTCTGAAATGCGTCGTACTTTTATGCCAGATCTAAAACGATACATACCTTCGAAATATGTCTTGGGGATCATCAAGATGTTTTCTGGCCAAATTCAGACGGGCCTTAAAGTTTTTTGTTCAGCAGTGGTTTTCATTTTGGAACTCTGTCATGAACGCCATTTTTGCCCAGTGTCCCAATATTTCAATTTGCTTATCTGAAACATGAAGTGTGACAAACATTAAAAAAAAGAAATCAGGAAAGGTGCAAAAACCTTTTCACTATGTGCCGCAAATGGCCGTCAGGCCACATTTGGTCCTCCATGGCTTCGCATATTGCAACCTACATTAGAGATGCCATGTTATTAATATTTCATATGTTATCAATATTATCTTAAAGAATGTCAAAGCAACCCCTGCATTCCTCCTTTTTCTTTGTGGCCCCTGTAAAAAAGGTTCGGACACCCCCAATTTAATAAATGTGAGGGGATGAGGTAAAAAAGTAACTGTTGTGATTTCTGGGTAAGGGAGGGGAGGCTGAGTGGGCTTGCGTGTGTGTGCAAAGGGGAAAAAAGGGAGGGTTCTAAATGCGTTCTCAGCCTAATCCCTGAGGAAAATGTGGAAGAAATTAATGTAAATTACAAGGATGAGTCTAGAGGGGCTACAAACGGAAGAGAAGGGGTGGGGGAGTTCCTTTTCTTCTGTTCTGTACTTTGACCACTCTTCTCCCTTGTTCCTCATCCACTGGCCCCAAAAGACACCCCCCTCCCCTACCCCTACCAATTAGTAGCCAAGTGTCTTCGCTGCCCCTCTGTCCCCTCTGCCCCCTTGGCTGGGGCCTCCATGCACAGACAGCAGATGTTGTTGGTTCTCAGGGAACAAGCGTCACTTTGCAGGCTTTCTTGCTAAACTGTGACCAAGCAGAGTCTACATCATCCCCACTGTAAGAACCCATACTCTTTACTTTTTTGCTTGCGTTTGACTGACAGAAGACGACTGGACCGTGACATTTTTCATTCCGCCACTGGAGAAGCCACAAAAATGTAAAACTTACCAGTTTTCCTGCTTTAAAAGCTGAGCTAAGAAGCTCAGATGTTGCTCTCTCACAGGCCCTCCAACTCGTATCGACTGATAAAGAGTGTATCGAGATGTTGCTCAATGTTGTCATGGTAATAGGATTAGAGACTTTTACAGGGGATTATTTATTCCTCCTCATCGTCTCGGTCCACACACATGGCCCATTCCCAGGAGAATAACTGGAGTGACAAAATGACAACCACAGGGAGAAACCACCTGCCGCAACAAACAAACAAAATGATACATTAATATAAGGTAGGAGTCAGTATGGAAATAGTAACTATAAACTGTAGCACACAAGAGAGTGGACAGTTAGACTGAAAATCTCAGAGAAATTTTCTTTAAAACGAATAGGTATCTTGCACCAACAATGTTTGGAAAGATGCATTGCAAACATTGAAAAAACCTCTGAGTAGGTGGATGTCCGCCTTTTTTTTGCCAACCTCACAGAAGTCATATATCATTCAAAATAGAAAGAGTTGTTGAGCTTGGTCAGTCAGCAACTACATTTTTTAATGCACTATGAAGAACTATAAGGGTCATTTTGAAAAAGTGATGTAAAGTTGTAATATGAAATGAAAACATATTATCAGAACTGACTTGCGGCCCAGTTTGTTGTAATCAAAGTGTTGGCCCACATGCCACCAGTTGGACACAGCTGCCCTATGTACCCTGTGTTACCTTGAAAATGGGTACCCAAATTGATTTGAAAAAATTCAGCTTTTTTGTATGGGTTTATAGATCTTCTATTAAAGTGTAACAATTTGTACTTTTTCAGGGGATGTTTTTTAAGGATCTTCTGAAAGTTTCTTATGTTTGTTATGTCATTTGTGTCTGTGGACAACTATAATTGTTTGCACTAATTTATACTATGTTTGCGTAAAGTGTCTTTTTTAAGTGCATTATCCAAAGGACTGATTTATCAGTGATTAGTAATACAATTAAATAACATTTGATTGATGCCAATAATCTACAAAGATTTACTTGTTTTTTTCCTTGCATAGGCGTCACGTCAATTGCATGGATTACACATTAGACTTGGGCAGTTACACGCAAAAAAGCCCAACAACAAGCACAAGACTGGTGTTTTTTCCAACCCTTCCAATCCTACACTGCATCACCTTGCTGGTCTTACGTTGTGTCAGAGCTTGAAATGCTTCCTATTTACGTTTGTCAGGAACAAATCATTTGTGGACGTGCTGCCGGTCATAAGATTGTTGCTGTGCAAACGTTGAACTATGATAAGGGCTTGCATAGTTGTTGTGTGGCTCACATGACGCTTTAAATGTTGTTTACAACAACCTTTTGTTTACCATGTAAAATTCTCTCCAGATGTTACAGAATGTTCTTCTACTTTTTTGTATTGTTGACTCATTCATCCATTCATTCTTTCATTTTCTTCTGCTCATCTGTGTGCATGTCACGAGGGCAGTAAGGAAGTCCAGACTTCCCATCTCCAGCCACCTCTTTCTGTTCCACCGGACATTAAGGCATTCCCAGGCCAGCTGTGAGACAGAATCCCTCCAGCGTGTCCTAGCTCTGCCACGGGGCCTCCTCCCGGCTGGGCATGTCTGGAATCCCTTACTAGGGAGATGTCCAGTAGGCATTGGGAGTAATTGTCCAAGCCACCTCAAATTTCTCCTCTTGATGTGAAGGAGCAACGGTTCTACTCTGAGGTTCTCCTGGATTTCAGAGCTCCTCACCCTATGTCTTAGGGTGAGTTCAGCCACCCTACGGAGGAAACTCATTTCAGCTGCTTGTATCCGCAACCTCATTCTTTCAGTCACTCTCCAAAGCTCATGACAAAAGTTGAGGGTGGCAACATAGATTCCTGGTAAAACAACATCTTTGCCTTTTGGCTCATCTCTCGCATCACCACGGTGTCCTGACACACCAATCGCATTTCTGCAGACGCTACGCCGAACCGCCAGCCTGCTCTCACTGCCCGAGACACTTGAACTCCTCTACCTGGGACCTCACTCCCCAACCAAAAGATGCAATCCACTCTTTTCCAATTAAGTTCCGTGGCCTCAGGATTGCCCCAGAGGCTTTACACTCAGCTGCAGTGACCTGCTGACATGGCCATTGGGACAACAACATCTCGGAATGGCAGAGACGAGATCCTAAGGTCACCAAACTGGAGACCCTCAAAGCCTTGACTGTGCTTCAAAATTCAATTGTCCGTCCATAAAAATTTGAAACAAAATTAGTGACAAAGGGCAGCCATGGAGGAGGCCAACGTTCAACAGAAAGAGTTGAATACTGTTGGCAATGCGAACCAGGCTCCAGCTCTACTTGTACAAGGACCGAAGGCCACTATTATCATGTCACCAACCCCCCACTTTACATGGTGAGTGACATAGTCAAATTCGTTTTCTAACTCCACAAGCAGATGTAGACCGGTTGGGGAAACTCCCATGCACCTTTCAGTACCATTGCAAGGGTGTAGAGCTGATCTAGTGTTCTACGGCCTGTACAAAAACCAAATTGTACCTCCTGCAGCTGAGGTTCAACTGACTGTTGTATCCTTCCCCCAAGCACTTTGGAGCGCACATTCCCAGGGAGGCTAAAGAATGTGATTACCACTATTGTTGAAACACACTCTCCGGTCACTTGTCTTGAAAATGGGGACCACAACCCTGGATTCCCAATCCACAGGCAATCATTCTGACTTCTACGCAATGTTGAAGAGACTTTTCAACCAGGACAGTCCCACAACCTCCAGAATCCCTTTCTTCACCCATGTGTCCAAAACATGTGGATGCAGGTCTGATGCTACTGTAGCTACAAAGTCAATCATAGACCTGCTGCAAAGGGTGTCCAGGTGGACTTATGGTTATTGCTATGTTCAAACAAAAGTCCAGTAACATCATACCGCATGTGTTGAAATCTGGGAAGCTGCTCCTTCAGGTCATACTGTCATTTTCCACATGGTAATGGAAGTCTTCCAGTAGAACTAAGGAGTGGGTCCATCAGTGGGGTTGATCTCCACCAGCCCTGCGATGGACCCAAAAAAGGCCAGGTACTCTGAGATGCTGCTTGGCAAGTCATAGAGTAGTGACCCTTTGGTGACCTCCACTGGTGATGACTCCACCCCAGAGGCACCAAGCCAGGGAAAATCAGCCCACACCAGCTTTCCGCCTCTCCCCTGCAACAACTGCAAAATAGAACAAGGTCCAGCTCCTCCATAATATCTTGGGAGGTGCATCTTTTAAAATCTGGATAAAACCGCTAAATGATGGAATGAGTCTACACTGTTTAAAATAAAGGACATCAGCAGCTACAGATGTGGGAGTTGTAAATTTGATCCTTTTTTCCCCTTTAACACAGCACAACTTTCAGTTAAAATGTGGGTGTAATGTTAGCACTCTACCCACATTTTAATGTAATGTTAGCACTCTCCTCCCTGAGTCACCACCTTATTGTGGTGGAGGAGTTTGCATGTCCCAATGATCCTAGAAGCTAAGTTGTCGGGGCTGTCATGGCCCTGGTAGGGTCACCCATGACAAACAGGTCCTAGGGGAGGGACCAGACAAAGAGTGGCTCAATAGATCCCAATAATGCACAATAACAATGAACTTCGTTTTTTCCTCACCTGGACGTGGGTCACCGGGCGCCCCCTTCTGGAGCCAGGCCTGGAGGTGGGGCATGATGGCGAGCGTCTGGTGGCCGGGCCTGCACCCATGGGACCTGGTCAGGCACAGCTCGAAAAGGTAACGTGGGTCCCCCCTTCCATGAGCTCACCACTCGTGGGAGGGGCAAAAAGGGGTCAGGTGCAAAGAGAGCTAGATGGCGGCCGGAGGCAGAGGCCTTGGCGGTCCGATCCTCGGCTACAGAAGCTAGTTGTCGGTACGTGGAATTTCACCTCTCTGGCGGGGAAGGAGCCTGAGCTGGTGCGTGAGGTGGAGAAATTCCGGCTAGATATAGTCGGACTTACCTCAACGCACAGCAAGGGCTCTGAAACCAGTCCTCTTGAAAGGGGCTGGACTTCATTCCACTCTGGTGTTGCCGGCAATGAGAGGCGACGGGCAATTCTTGTTGCCTCCCGGCTCCAAGCCTGCACGTTAGAGTTTAACCCAGTAAACGAGAGGGTAGTTTCCCTACACCTACGGGTGGGGGGACGGGTCCTGATTGTTGTTTGTGCTTATGCGCCAAACAGCAGTTCAGAATACCCGCCCTTTTTGGAGTCCTTAGAGGAAGTACTAGAGAGTGCTCCCTCGGGGGATTCCCTTGTTCTGCTGGGTGACTTCAACGCTCATGTTAGCAATGACAGTGAGACGTGGAGAGGTGTGATTGGGAGGAACGGCCCTCCTGATCTTAACCCGAGCAGTGTTTTATTATTGGACTTCTGTGCTCATCACGGGTTGTCGATAACGAACACCATGTTCAAGCATAAGGGTGTCCACATGTGCACATGTGCACTTGGCACCAGGACACACTGGGCCGCAGTTTGATGATTGACTTTGTGTCGTCGGACGTGCGGCCAGATGTTTTGGACACTCGGGTGGAGAGAGGGGCGGAGCTGTGGAGGACTCCGGAGGGACTCTGGAGGCAGCTGACAGATACCTGACAGAAGGCCAAGCGGTCTGCAGCTCTGGCAGTCGCTGAGGCAAAAACCCGGACATGGGAGGAGTTAGGAGAGGCCATGGAAAACGACTTCCGGATGGCTTCCAAGACAGCAGGGGAAGCAGTGCACAGTCAACACCGTGTATGGCGGGGACGGTGTGCTGCTGAACTCGACTCGAGATGTTGTGGACCGGTGGAGGGAATACTTTGAAGACCTGCTCAATCCCACCGACACGCCTTCCAACATGGAAGCAGTGCCTGGGAGCTCTGAGGCAGGCAAGGCCCCGGGGGTGGATGAGATCCGCCCGGAGTTCCTTATGGACCTGGATGCTGTGGGAGTGTCTTGGTTGACACAACTCTGCAGCATCGCATGGACGTCGGGGTCGCTGCCCCTGGACTGGCAGACCGGGGTGGTGGTCCCGCTTTTCAAGAAGGGGGACCGGAGGGTGTGTTCTAACTATCGTTGGATCACACTCCTCAGCCTTCCCGGTAAGGTCTATTCAGGGATTCTGGAAAGGAGGATCCGCCGGATAGTCGAAACTCCGATTCAGGAGGAGCAATGTGGTTTTCGTCCTGGTCGTGGAACTGTGGACCAACTCTATACTCTCGGCAGGGTCCTTGAGGGTGCATGGGAGTTTGCCCAACCAGTCTACACGTGTTTTGTGGACTTGAAGAAGGCATCGACCGTGTTCCTCGGGGAATACTGTGGGGACTGCTCCGGGAATATGGGGTATCGGACACCTAATCCAGGCGGTTCGTTACCTGTATGACCGGTGTCAGAGTTTGGTTCGCATTGCCGGCAATAACTCAGACCCGTGAGATCCAGTGAGGGTTGGACTCCGCCAGGGCTGCCCTTTGTCACCGATTCTGTTCACTACTTTCATGGACAGAATTTCTAGGCGCATCCAGGGCGTTGAAGGGTTTCGGTTTGGTGGCCGCAGGATTCGATCTCTGCTTTTTGCAGATGATGTGGTCACGTTGGCTTCATTGAGCCGTGACCTTCAACTCTCACAGGATCGCTTCGCTGAGTGTGAAGCGGCTGGGAAGAGAATCAGCACCTCCAAGTCCGAGTCCATGGTTCTTGCCCGAGAAAGGGTGGAGTGCCATTTCTGGGTTGAGGGTGAGGTCCTGCCCCAAGTGGAGGAGTTTAAGTACCTCGGGGTCTTGTTCACGAGCAATGGAAGAATGGAACGTGAGATGGACAGGCGGATTGGTGCAGCGTCTGCAGTGATGCGGACTCTGCGCCGGTCTGTCATGGTGAAGAGAGAGCTGAGCCAAAAGGCAAAGCTCTCAATTTACCGGTCGATCTACAGTCCTACCCTCACCTATGGTCATGAGCTTTGGGTAGTGACCGAAAGGACAAGATCGCGGGTACAAGCGGCCGAGATGAGTTTTCTCCGCAGGGTGGCTGGATAGGGTGAGAAGCACTGTCATCCGGGAGAGACTCGGAGTAGAATCGCTGCTCCTCCGCATTGAGAGGAGCCAGATGAGGTGGCTCTGGCATCTGGTTAGGATGCCTCCCGAACGCCTTCCTGGGGAGGTGTTCAGGGCACGTCTAATTGGTAGGAGGCTATGTCTCTCAGCTGGCCTGTGAACGCCTCGGCATCCACTGGGAAGAGCTGGACGAAGTGGCCGGGGAGAGGGAAGTTTGGGCCTCTCTGCTTAGGTTGCTTCCCCCGCAACCCGACCCCGGATAGGCGGAAGAAAATGGATGGATGGATGGAATGTTAGCACTGTTGCTTTCATGGTTATGTTAGGGTTGCTAACATTTCTGTCCTCCTGACCGATTTCATAATGTTACGTTGTTCTATGTGATGTATGGCATCTTTTACAATGGACAACAATGTGGTCAAACATCGTAAACAGCGAGTAATCATAATCAGTTGTCGGCAGCGTGGACATGCAGGGATGGCCATGGTTCAGGTAAAGGTGGAGCTCATTACCGTGGGACGTCAGTAGCTAACCTGCTGAACGCTTTAAGCTTTGGCCTTAGTCGCTTTGATTACAGAGCAAGAAGCATGTTATTGTGCAAAGTAAAAGCAAGTCAATGAAAATATTGTCTGAATCAGGCATGTCTTCAAAAATGAAGACAGCAGGGGCCACTTTATAAAATATTTCACCTTCTGTTTAAGTAACTACACACTAAAATTGCAAAATATTTTAAGCAGTTAAATGCAGTTAAATGGCCCTATACTACATTTCCAACATGTACAGTGGTACATGTTTTCATTATTAATTGTTCCAAAAAACGACAATGTGCAAAAACTGAAACCACCCATAGGAAATAATGTCCAATTAATTTGTTCCAAACACCTAGAAACGTTACCCCAAAAATTAGGGCTGTCCAATGATTAAAAGTTTTAATAAAAATGTGTCAAATTAATTAATCATGATTAATCACCCTTTGCCACTATGTGTGAATTACACCCAATTTTACTGTATTTTATGAACAAAAAAAATGTGTACATACTGTATTTGCACGTATTAACAGCTCCAAGTGAACTGAAAGTTTTATATCAAGCTCAAAAATAGCGCACATGTTTGAACGTGTTTTTGTCTAACGCTAATTTTGCGGGATGCATTTTGCAGCGTAAGAACGTATTTCCGCAGTAAGAATTGTGTTAGTGAGTGGTAAGAATATCTATTGTTTTTTCTTTGTCTTTCTGTTTATTTAGACCACACATACAAGCATAATAAAGACATTATTGTGATTTTCAGAGTGTCAGTCAACAATCCTCATTGTGGTCTAAAAAGAGGACTAGAGAAGTGTTTCTAATCTGAGGTGTTTGAATTGCACTGCTGTCGATCTGTTCAGTTCGGAATAACGTTATTAAAACGCGGCAGACTTTGTGTGACTGTGTGGGGACACTACACTATGCTTGCGTGTGCCGTCGTAACAGAGAGGTGTGGCTTGACCTGATGCACACGCGTTACGTACGCTATAAATGTTAACCTAATCAATGAAATAAATTAGTTTCTGCTGTTAACACACTGTTTTTGACAGCGCTACAAAAAAAACGTGTTTTTACAGAGAAACCATGACGTATGTAATGTATAAATGAACATTTAACACCCTTTTTACCTTGGCTGAAGAGAGAGGTGGGGAGTGGAGAGAAAGTAAAGGATCCCCTCAGACAACTTCTCAACGTTTTACAGTGTTTTGTTAATACCTCTACCCATTTTGCAAAAGTAGCGTTGTTGATGTCATACTTCTTTGCCATTTTTTTATTGAATAATACAAACCATAAATAAATTAGGAACATAAGCACATTTTAGGAAAAAAGCCTGTACATGAAAAGAGACGTAAGTGGCACAGCAAGGAGAAAATAACATCCACACACGCCAAGCCAAAGCTGCTTTGAACGGACTTCTCTGACAGCAAATGCTTCCAGTATGGAGTGAATCATTGTTCAGCCACACTCATTTCCTGCATGTGTTTATCCAAAGAGAAGATGAAGCGCGTCCGGACTTGTTAGCAGCGTAGAGCACTATAAAGTAGTGTGTGTGCGTGTGTGCGTGTGTGTGTGTGTGTGTGTGTGTGTGTGCTCTTGTCTTTATATTCTTTTGTGTCACATCCCGGCTTTATTGGGAGGCCAATTATGGGGTGACATTTTTAAAAGAAAAAATACTCGTTTGAGCTCCTTTTACAGTGTTAGACCGTGTGTGTGTGTGTGTGTGTGTGTGTGTGGAGAGGGAGATTCAGCTGTGGAAAAAAAACACACTTAAGTAGCACTTGTAACACATTTGTCTCATGATAAATACTTAAGTCATCAACGGAGTGAGTCCGTGTGCATTACACAGTACAGCAACGCCTCGTTTGTCTCGGTTAATTGGTTTCAAACCTGATAGTGATAATTTCATTTCTTCAAAGTAGGATTCCTTATAAATAAATGGAATGTTTTGGGAGTTAATGGAGAGAAAACCTGTTTATGACCTACTAAATATGTTTTCTTTAACATTATTAGAGCCCTCTAGACATGAAATAACATCCCCATAGCCACCTTTAGATTAGATTAGATTCAACTTTATTGTCATTGCACATGTATAAATACAGAACAACAAAATGCAGTTAGTATCCAATCAGTACTGCAAAAGCAGTAGGTGCAGTATTACAATATGAACAGTATGTACAGTCATATGCAGTGTATAAGTTAGGTTAATAAATAGGATGGTTTGAGTTACCATAGTGCACAGGAACAATGTACATGTAGTATGGAAAATATATATATATGTTTGTACAGGTATATAGTAATATGTATTATACAGTAGGGCTCTACTAATGTGCAAGTGGTATTAAAAGTAAAAGAAGCAGTATTTACAGCATTAGGTGGTTGTGAACAATATGTTCAATATCTTCTTGTATTACACAATATAATAGATAATATCAGGAGATACAACATATTACACATAAATAAGAAACAGACACATTAACATAGACTCACACATGACCATTGTGGGAGTTTTCGGGACAGCGTACTTCCAACTTCCTCCGCAATGTCCAGCAATTTGCCATGGCAATGCATGTCATTTAGATGGTACGCCTGATAAATGTGAAGGCTAGTTTGCACACTGCTTGCGTTCTGTTTACACATAAGTTACACACTTGGCACACGGTTTGTGACCAAAAATTGCCACACAGTGGCCCAAAATGCCAATTATTTACAGCGCACATTGTTCCTGCATGGGCATGCGTTGTCACCACCTCTTCCTGCATTTGTGAAGCAGTCGTGGTATTATTTGCCCCTCGTGACGCCACGCTGGTATAGAAGGAATCACTCCCAGTTTCATTAATTACATACAAGTTGTTGAACTAGAGGAAGCTCTCATTGCAGAAAAGAAAGGGTGCTGGTGGTACTGCTCAGCTGCTGTACCATTGTGAGAGCCGAGGAGAAGTATCCTATGTCTGCAGGAGACACTTCCGTCCCCAGTGAGTGAAATGTACAACAGCCTTACAAAAAGCGCACCACGCACTCGAAACGCTTTTGAGAGTGAGCGCCAATCACATGGGGGTCACAAGTCACTCGCTCCAAGTGCAGCTGCAGTGTGTGACTGGCCAATCACAGAGCACGATTTAATCATAGCAGGTTTTATATGGATGTATGTATTAGAGCTAGTTTAATGATAAAGACGTTAAACGTTTAAACAGTTTCAAATTCAAATAAAATGTGAATGAATTTGCCATAAATTGCTGCTTACTTGAAATCTAGGAAACTTTACCTGCATGGTCCAGTACCCAAGTATTTATTTCACAGTCAGACTGGTTGAATTTTTGCCTAAAAAGTTGCTGAATCGTTTCTGATCGTATCATTCTAAATGACCCAATATTGTCCATGAATTGAATCGTCAACCCCGAACCGTGATACGAACGGAATTGTTGTTCAAACGAATCGTAGTAGTTACCCTATGCTAAGTGGTGTGAAAAACTATTTGCCCCCTTCCTGACTTGTTATTCTTTTGCATGTTTGTCACACTTAAATGATTCTGCTCATAAAAAAATAGTTAACTATTAGTCAAAGATAACATGATTGAACACAAAATGCAGTTTACGTTATTAAGGGAGGGAAAAAACTCCAAATCTACATGGCCCTGTGTGAAAAAGTGATTGCCCCCCTTGGTAAAAAATAACCTACCGGGGTTTATCACACCTGAGTTCAATTTCTGTAGCCACCCCCAGGCCTGATTACTGCCACACCTGTTTTAATCGAGAAATCACTTAAACGGGAGCTACCTGACACAAAGAAGTAGACCAAAAGCACCTCAAAAGCTAGACATCATGCCAAGATCCAAAGAATTTCGGGAACAAATGAGGACAAAAGTAATTGAGATCTATCAGTCTGGTAAAGGTTATCATGCCATTTCTAAAGCTTTGGGACTCCAGCGAACCACAGTGAGAGCCATTATCCACAAATGGCAAAAACATGGAACAGTGGTGAACCTTCCCAGGAGTGGCCGGCCGCCCAAAATTACCCCAAGAGCGCAGAGAAAATTCATCAAAAGATCCCAGGGCAACATCTACAGAACTGCAGGCCTCACTTACCTCAATTAAGGTCAGTGTTCACGACTCCACCATAAAAAAGAGACTGGGTCAAGCTAAAGCCATCTTGGGTGCTGCAGCAGGACAATGACCCAAAACAGACCAGCAAATCCACCTCTGAATGGCTGAAGAAAAACAAAATAAATACTTTGGAGTGGCCTAGTCAAAGTCCTGACCTGAATCCCAATGAGATGCTGTGGCATGACCTTAAGAAGGCGCTTCATGCTAGAAAAGCCTCAAATAAAGCTGAATTACAACAATTCTGCAAAGATGAGTGGGCCAAAATTCCTCCAGAGCGTGTAAAAGAATTGTTGCAAGTTATGGCAAACGTTTGATTGCAGTTATTGCTGCTAAGGGTGGCCCAAGCAGCTATTAGGTGCAGGGGCAATTACTTTTTCACACAGGGCTATGTGGGTTTGGATTTTTTTCCCCCCTAAATAATAAAAACATTCATTTAAGAACTGCATTTTGTGTTTACTTGTGTTATCTTTGACTAATATTAAAATGTGTTTAATGATCAGAAACATTTTATGTGACAAACATGCAAAAGAATAAAAAGCCAGGAAGGGGGCAAATAGTTTTTCACACCACTGTATTCCTTCATCATTATGAATAATGAGGAGCTGACTCTTCATGCTCGTACTCGGCAAAAATGCATTATCCGTTTCGGAAATGCAATAAGCTTATTTCTCTGTATTAAGCACAAACTGTACAGAAATATGGGAACTGCATGTTTAAAAGTGAAATAAATTAATATAATATTTTCACAAAAAAAAAGACATCAGATGATGTGCCTTAAGCAATTTTTAATAATACTGTGGGAGATAAAAGTGAGCAAAAAACATGAAAACCAAAACAAATACGTTGACAAATCCAAATAAACTTGTTTCTGTCACTTCCTTTTGTGCTTTCTTTCTGTTTTATGTCACAAGCAGGATGGAATATCGCTAAATATAAGGAAATGTTTAGGAGTGAGGGCAAACAGGAAGCGCTAAATGGATTTGAGGCCAGCCGCCACAAATCAATGAATGTATGGAAAACACTGCGATTGTACACAAATACATTATTATGTATGAAGCATTCTCATTTTAACACCAATGTTAAATATACAGTATATTAAATTAACGTATATTAAAAGAACTTTTAACATCAAAGCTAATTTAACAGAAGAAATCTGCTGTGATTAAGTCATAGATGAGGAAGACACAGGGATGAGGAATTGATGTCCTCAGGCTGTATTTGTGTTGTGTGCAAACACCACGGCGTGTGCTTTGTGCCACAAACCAGACAAACAAACATTTGAATAAAAAGGCCAATGTTTGAAAGAGCAGTGCTTGTTTGAAGACGAGTGGCTGACAAATCTGAATGCAGCAAATGTTAATATTCATGAAGCAGAAATTTGATCTTGTGCTTTTTGTTGCGTGTGTGAGACACATTTAATGCACCTGCCTTTCTAGCTTTGACAAAATAAAAGAGCTACAACAAGTTAAATGAGCGTGACTGCCACACAAGCAACGGATCTGCTGATGCAACCACTGTTGTACAACCTGGCACGTCAAAAACAACAACGTGAACACACACACACACACACACACAGAGGAAAAAACACAAGGGAGGATGGGAGTGAGGGATGCCAGATGTGTTAGATAGGAGTGCGATAAAGTTCATATCAGCATGTTTACACTCTGCAACTGCTGCTCTTCACTTGTGTCTGATGAACTATGATGATTCTTATCACGGCCTTTAAAGGTGGAAAACAAAGAATAACGTCCACGCCATGCTACACTTTGCACAATGCAGACTTGGCATGAGAGCACCTGTTTTTGGCTTGGCAGTACCTCAAAATAGCAAGTAACGTGGAGCCTTCGTAGTGTATCACGTGTCTTCATAGTGTGGCAAAGCACCTTGCAAGCATCATTTTATTCCTGTCAGAGGTTCATGAAATGAAATATGTGGCGTGTGTTTGTTTTGATACTTAGCATGCACGAGTGATTAGGAATAAGAGGCCTGAATGTGTGCGTAAGTGTATAAGCTTGAACGTATGCTTGCATGCGAGTGTGTGTGTGTGTGTTTAGTGCTTTGTCCAAACAGACAGACACAAGACGTCTCCAGCAAGAAGGAAAAATGCGGTGCATGAAAATATCCGTCTTGTTCTGACACGTTTCATCATTTTCCAGCACCACGCCAACTGCCTCACTTTACATATGCTGTCAAGATTTTCACACCGCAGAAGAACAGAAAAATCACAACAGTTTGGAATTAGGTTCCATTTATTTTTATTTAACACTCCTGTCAGTATATTTTGGTAGCGTTACAAAGACAAAAGAAAAGAGCAGGAAACGTGAATACAAACTAAATGGGACATAAAACAATTCAATGCAATGTAATTGAATGTATTTTAATTTGATTTTATTTAATTTACAAGGACTAATGATATAGAAAATCGGTGGAGACATTGCTTAAAAAATATTGTTGTGCAGCCAGACACACTACTTGATTTCATCTAATTTAATTTAACTTAATTACAAAAGCTTGTATTTTATTACATTTTTTAAAATTGTATTTTATTCAAATTTGTGAGCACAAAGTAGTGTATTGTAGTGTTGCATTTTTGTTCTAATCTTATATTATTTCCTGAAGTTAGGGTCTCAAAGTTAAGGTCAAAGATCAAGATCACAGAAAGGTCAGACATTTAACATTTTTTAAAACCATTTATCTTTTTTTTAATTATGCAGATTGTACACAAATGTCCCAAAACATGGTGGACAAATAAGAGGTATAGACTGATGAAGGAATCAGCTGAGCCACTGACAGTTCTGGATGAAAACTCAAAATCTTTGTAATTTAGCATCACGCATATTTCTTATATTCTGATAATTGTACCTCATGCTATAGCACTGCGGTTTGAAAAAAAAAAAGCTTTTGAAGAGAACAGTTGTCTTTTACATTTGTTTTTCATCATCCTTTTTCAGCTGTTTTGCCCCCTATTTGATTGTTACTGTAACGACAAAGGAAGAAAAACATATATATTTATTCAAATAAATGTGAATGTCCAAAGGCTAATATGAAAATGAGCTTCCTGCAGAAGCCAAGCTTAAAGAATAAAGCCCATTTCCTGTGTTTGCAGGTCACCAGCGCTGTGAGGTACACCACAGTCCTTCCGTCTTTTCCTTGTCTTTGCCTCTGAGGGGGGAACTCTGTCTGTACTGTCTTAATTTTCATCTGATTCCAATTTTGTCTAAATGTCCGCCTGGAAGTTGTCGTCAAAGGACCCACTGTATGACATAACAAAGTTGTGTGTTCTTTATTTTCTTCTTCACTGTGAAAAAAGGGACTTGGTGTATATCATCATATCATATCATATGGTATCAATTTTATATTTTTGTACTGTCTCATAATAAAAGTAACTGTTTTATACACTGACGTGCGGTGAGGTTCATGGCTATTGACGCATTTAAAAAAATATTAAATTCCTGTGCCCTAATCAGTGTTAATACCGGTTACTCATTAAGAGGATAACTTAATGAAAACACAAAAAACAAGAGAATAATTTGCTTTTGTGAAGGCCGGCACCTTCTCAGTGAGGAAGGAAAATTGTGCTCCCCTCCGTACAATTTCTCTGTATTTTACTGTCCAATTAGCGAGACTAATGGTGTCACACACGCATTAAAGACATTACACAGACATGGGATGGGGTACATGTTACATACATTGTATTGGTGACCTGCTGACAAACACAAACAGGCAGTACACGGTGCAGTACACTCAGATGGGAGGCTCGGCTGCACATTTAACAGGAGATGGAAGACTTGCGGCAGCCTCATCTTACATTTCTGCCCTGTATTTGGTAAGAAAATGTGTAAATTCAGCAATACTAAAAAAAACTGGAATCGTACAGAAGATACAATACATTCATAATACAGATCAGTGGACAAATACTAACTATTTACTTTATGTTAACATGTTTTTCTCATATGCCTCCCCTGACTGCACGGCGTCACTGGTGCAGTCATTTTGATGGGAAAAACTCTGTTAAAGCAATTGATCGCCTGCACAATGAGATGATTTCCTTACATTTAAAATAATTTCAATATTGATACAATGATCATAACAATGATGATACTCAAAGTTGCTTAATAGACAAAGAGAAAAAAATAATAATAATACATTTTATTTGAATTTTCATTTAGTATTGTAGTGTGTTTTTTATATTGTTATAATTCATTTTGCAACTTCTAATTCTTATTCTTCTCATTCTTATTCTAAAACATAAATAATATGTTTTATTAAAAAAAACAAAATCAAAACTGTAGTATGCATTCCAGGCCAGTAGATGGCAGAGCAACTGTTTAACTAACCTTTGACCCAGGTCAATAGTCACACAAACCCCCTGTGTTTATAGCTGTCTCGAGCAATGCTTGTTAAGTGAAGCATTAAAATCATCAAGATTTAGAGAATTACGTTGTAAATTTACGACAATAATGTTTTATATTCACGAGAAAAGGTCGCCATGTTACGAGAGTAAAAATGTAACTGTACGACAATATTGGTAACATCATTTTATAGGCATTGCTTGAGACCGCTATGAACCGCTATGTGGGAGGGCGAGGTATTAGAGTGTAGCAGTGAGACGATGCTAATCCAAGTTAACCTGGTTGTGTCCAACTGCTCTGTTTTGCTTTCCCGTTATAAATAAAAGATTGTCTGAAGCCAGAAGAAAGTTTCCTTATTTGCCTGAGACACCTATGAAAAGTTATCTTTATGCGGAGGGGGTGAGGTATGTGAGGGTAACGGTGAGATGATGCTATCCCAAGATAACCTGTTTGTGGCCAACTGCTCTCTTTTGCTGTCTCATTATAAATAAAAGTGTGTCTCAAACCAGAGGGAAGTTCCCCACACCATTGAAGAATTATGCTATTGTTTCCCTCAGACACACGACATTAATCTCGTAAAATTACGATTTAAAAACGAGATTACGAGATTTAAAGTCATAATATTATAACTTTTATTCTTGTAAAATTACGCCTTTCTCCTCATGGATTTTTTTCTTGTAAATTTATGAGATATTAAGTTGCAAAATTACGACTTATAATATTATAAAATTACAAGTTTTAAAGTAAATTTATGAGATTAAAAGTCGTATTACGACTTTAAATCTCGTAAATTTATGAAATTTACAGTCGTATTATTAAAAGATTTAAAGAGGTAATTTGACGTGTTATAACTATAGCATAATTCTTCAGTGGGGATGGGAACTTCCCTCTGGTTTTAGACAAGCTTTTATTTATAATGAAACAGCAAAACAGAGGAGTTGGACCCAACCAGGTTAACATGGGCTAGCGTCGTCTCACCGCTACACTAAATACCCCGCCCCTCCGCATACGGCTCCCGGTTTCATAGCGTTCTCAGGCAAAGCCTATAAAATGATGTTATGATTTTTATTCCTGTACAGTTTAGTTTTTACTCTTGTAACATGACAATCTTTTCTCGTAAATATAAAACATTATCATAAATTTGCAACATAATTCACGAAATGTTGATGATTTTAATGCTTCATTTAACAAGCATTGTTTGAGACAGCTATAAACACAGGGGGGTTGTGTGACTCTTGACCTGGGTCAAAGGTTACATTACGACTTTAAAACTAATACATTTACGACTTTAAATCTCGTAAATTTCTGACTTTTAATCTCTTACATTTATCATTTTTAATCTTGTAAATTTACGACTTTTAATCTCGTACATTTATGACTTTTAATCTTGTAAATTTACAATTTTAATCTCGTAAATTTACGAATTTTAATCTTGTAAATTTATGATTTTAAATCTTGTAATATTATGACTTTTAATCTCGAAATCTTAAGTTGTGTTTTTAATGTGGCCCTAATGCAACATCCTAAACTATAAATATTTATTAACAATATATTTCATAATTAAAAAAAATATAATCACAATAATATAAAAGCGGTGAAACTTCAGCAGAAACTAATTCAGCAACATTGTTTTTATTGGAATTATGGGAAACTTTTTCTTGTCAATTTCTCATGTGACTGCAAACCCACAACTTTTTCCTTAGGGAAAATGACCTCTGACCTTATTGCGACATCTGATTGACAACAAAAGCAGCAGCTATTTGCATGCGAGTGTGTTTGTCGGCATTTATGTCTCCACTTTACGACCATTCTTTGGATGCCGCAACTGGGTTGTGTTGTGTGTGCTTGTGTGTGCAGGCATGGCAGCTGTAGCACGGCAGACGAAAAATGTTCCCAACCATCGTTGTCTCGGTGAGACAGTATGAGTCTTCCGTTCACCACGTAAATGTCAGTTTTTTACAGTGTGTTTCCATGCAGTATGAAGGTGAAGTGGTGACAAGTTCTCTTATTTTAGCCAAGCTCTAAATCATTTTCCATTTTCAGGAGACAAGGCAGCAGTTTGGAATATAATGATCACACCTGCAAGGTAATGCAAGTTTCTTGTGGTGAGAAAGCAATAACTGCCCTAGCAATATTGTCAGGATGTACTACTGCAATTCCCTTCTCTCCACTCTCTTTCTTTCTCATTGATCATCAAGGCAGTGTGAATGGTTGTTTGTCTGCCTGGCGATAGGCTGGTGACCAGTCCAGGGTGTACCCTGCCTCCTGCCCAAAGTCAGCTGGGATAGGCTCCAGCGTACCCCCGACCCTAATTTGGATAAGCAGCATAGAAAATGGATGGATGAATGGATGATTATCAAGCCCTCTTGATAATGAGCTTCACTGCTGTGAGTTTGCCAGAAGATTGCTAAGACCTAGACTACTGTGCGGTAAAAGTCTGCCATTGACTCTTTGATTTGCTCCCTGCAGTTTGTGTCTTTGTTTTTGCTCACTTGCAGTGTTTACCTGCCATCATTCCATTCCATTGCATTTTCTTTCGCTTATCCGGGTCCAGGTTGCGGGGGCACCAGTCTCAGTAGGGAAGTCCAGACTTCCCAGTCTCTGGCGACCTCTTCCAGCTCCGTCGGAAGGACACCAAGGCGTTCCCAGGCCAGCTGTGAGACATAGTCCCTCCAGCGTGTCCTAGGTCTTCCCTGGGGCCTTCTCCCGGCTGGGCATGCCCGAAACACCTCAACAGGGAGGCGCCCGGGAGGCATCCGG
This sequence comes from Oostethus manadensis, assembly GCA_024372805.1. Classification (NCBI taxonomy): domain Eukaryota; kingdom Metazoa; phylum Chordata; class Actinopteri; order Syngnathiformes; family Syngnathidae; genus Oostethus; species Oostethus manadensis. The sequence continues at coordinate 824,647 of QODF01000164.1, read as the reverse complement.
ACTAGATGCCCGAGCCACCGCAACTGGCTTCTCTTGATGTGAAGGAGCAGCGCTCTACTCTGAGCTACTCCCGGATGGCCGAGCTCCTCACCCTATCTCTTATGGTGAGTCCAGCCACCCTACGGAGAAAACTCATTTCTGCCGCTTGCATCCGCGATCTCATTCTTTCAGTCCTGACCCATAACTCATGACCATAGGTGAGGGTGGGAACGTAGATCGATCGGTAAACAGAGAGCTTTGCCTTCTGGCTCAGCTCTCTCTTCACCACGCTGGTCCTGTACGGTGACCGCATTACTGCTGACGCTGCACCGATCCATCTGTCGACCTCACGCTCCAACCGTCCCTCACTCGTAAACAAGATCCCGAGATACTTGAACTCCTCCACCTGAGGAAAGACAACACTCCCAACCCGGAGGGTACAGTCTACCCGTTTCCGACTGAGAACCATGGCCTCGGATTTGGAGGTGCTGAGTCTCATCCCAGAAGCTTCACACTCAGCTGCAAACCGCTCCAGTAAACGCTAAAGGTCACAGCTTGATGAGGCCATAAGGAACCACATTGTCTGCAAATAGCAGAGACGAGATCCTAAGGTCACCAAGCTGGACTCCCTCAACACCTTGACAGTGCCTAGAAATTCTGTCCATGAAGATTATGAACAGTATCGGTGACAAAGGGCACCCTTGGCGGAGGCCAGCGTTCATCAGAACGTCCACGTACTAGTGGCAATGCGAACCAGGCTCCTGCTTCGATTGTACAAGGACCAAATGGCACGTAGTAGCGGACCACCAATCACGTACTCCCGGAGCACCCCCCACAAGACACTACGAGGGACTTGGTCGAATGCCTATTTCAAGTCTACAAAGCACATGCAGACCTGTTGGGCAAACTCCCACATACCCTCCAGTACCCTTGCAAGTGTGTAGAGCTGGTCCAGTGTTGCGCGACCGGGACGAAAACAACATTGCAACTCCTGTAACCGAGGTTTGACTAACGATCATACCCTTCTCTCCAGCACCCTGGAATAGACTTTCCCACGGGGGCTGAGGAGTGTGATCCCTTTATAGTTGGAACACACCTTCCGGTCACCGTTTTTAAAAATGGGGACCACCACCCCGGTCTGCCAGTCTAGAGGTACTGTTCCCGACTTCCATGAAATGTTGAAGAGGCTTGTCAACCAAGACAGTTCTCCAACATCCAGAGCCCTGACGAATTCAGGGCAAAACTTATCCACCTCGCCTTGCCTTTGGGGAGCGTTTTAACTACCCCAAATATCTCAGCCATGGTGATAGAATTGTCTGCGTACATGTCCTCAGACTCTGCTTCCTCTACGGAAGGTATGTCAGTGGGATTGAGAAGGGCTTTAAAGTATTCCTTCCACCGACCAACTATATCCTTAGTCGAGGTCACCAAGCCCCCGCCCGCACTGTAAACGGTGTGAACTGGTGACCGCTTCCCCTTTCTGAGGTGTCGGACTGTTTGCCAGAACCTCTTTGAGGCCGACCAAAAGTTGTGCTCCATATCCTCACCAAACTCCTCCCACACCCCGGTTTTTGCCTCGAACACCGCTGAAGCCACGTGCTGCTTGGCCTGCTGGTACCTGTCAGCTGCTTTGGGAGTCCCGCAGGCCATCCATGCTTGATAGGACTCCTTATTCAGTTTGATGGCAGCCCTAACCCCCGGTGTCCACCATCGGGTTCAGGTCTTGCCGCCACGACTGGCACCAACCACCTTGTGGCCGCAACTACGATTGGCTGCCGCAGCAGTGGAGGTATGGAATACGGCCCATTGAGACTTGATATCCCGGTCCTCTCGAGATTCAGGCGAAGAGAGGTAAAGACTCGATGAATGGGAGACTCTGCCAGACTCTGCCAGACGTTCCCAGCAGACCCTCACTACGCGTTTGGGTCGACCAGGTCTGCATCCTTCCCCGCCATCTAATCCAACTCTTCACCAGGGGATGATCAGTTGACAGCTCAGCACCTCTCTTCACCCGTGTTTCCAGAACATGTGGACAAAGGTCTGATGATACGACCACAAAGTCAATCATAGACCTGCGACCTAGGGTGTCCTGGTGCCAAGTGCACTTATGGACATCCTTATGTTTGAACATGGTGTTTGTTATGGACAAACTGTGTTTCGCAAAGAGGTCCAGCAACAACACACCACATGGGTTCAGGTCAGGGAGGCCGTTCCTCCTAACCACGCCCCAAGTCACACTGTCATTGTCACTGGCATTGAAGTCTCCCAGTAGAACTATGGAGTCACCAGTTGGGGTGCTCTCCAGCACCAGTCTGATAGACTCCAAGAAGGCTGGGTACTCTGAACTGATGTTCGGCGCTTACGCAGAAACCACAGTCAGGACCCTTTCCCCAGCCCGAAGGCGTAGGGAAATAACCCTCTCGTTCACCAGGGATGACTGCAACACAGAGGCACCAAGGGGCTATTAATAGGCCAACCCCAGCTCGCCGCCTCTCCCCTGCAGCAACTCCAGAGTAGACCAAGGTCCAGCCCCTCCCAAGGAATTTGGCTCCAGAGCCCAAACTGACAGTTGAGGTGAGTCTGACTATATCTAGTCGGAATGTCTCAGCCTCTTCCACAAGCTTGGGCTCCTTCCCCACCAGAGAAGTGACATTCCATGTCCCAAGAACCAGTTTTGGCAGCCAAAGACCAGGTCACCCGGACGCCCGCCCTCGACCGCTGCGCAAATCGCATGGCATCTGACCCTTATGCTTTTCCCTGCAGGTGGTGGGTCTGCAGGGGTGAGCTCCCGTGTTACTTCTTTGGGCTGGGCCTGGCAGGGCCCCACAGGTGAAGGCCCGGCCACCAGGTACTCGCCTGCAACCCCCTCCCCCAGGCCTGGCTCCAGGGTGAGACCCCGGTGTCCCACATCCCACATGCGGTCACTCATCTTGATTTTAATCATAAAGGTCTTCTGAATCACTCTTAGTCTGGCCCGTCACCTAGAACCTTGGAAGACCCTACCAGGGGCATAAAGCCCCCGACAACATAGCTTCGAGGATGGCTCAAACACTCAAAACCCTCCACCACGATAAGGTGGTGATTCATGGAGACCTGCCGTCATGCTCTAGCTCAAATACGGAAAACCAATGCAGTTATGCTATGTAGTGTATGATATTGGTATTATTTATTTATTTATGTATTGCTTACGCCAGTGTTGTTGATGCTTGTGTACTGGTAATAGGTTTGTGACTGATGAACAGATGAACCAATTCTCGATTGACAAGAATTAGCTATATGTGCTTAGATTAATCAACTGTAGAGACATGCACTGGTTATCGCAAGACTAATAATCGGCTTTCAGTGTGTCTCTAAAACGCGAGAGCCTGGGCTGTCGGCTAAACAATTCTTTACCATGCTTACCATGACTGAAGATGAGAATGGTACTATACGAATGTAACATTTTTAAAACATCAGCAAAACAAAAATCTAAAGTCTGTACGTCTTTAAATTTTAAAAAGACAAAAGGAAGGAAAACTTAACAAAAGCTAAGCCATTTGTAAGCCATACAGAGCAGCTGTGTAGTACACTGGTAGCACAACAAATCTGGACCAGTGAGACCAGCAGACCAGCAGAGGCGAGTATTGTAGACCATTTTCTAGGGCCTTTTTGGGTTTGTATCTGAAATGGTGCATCTTTGATAGTGTTCAAAACACTATGATCAGGCTGAAATTTTGCACGCTTACAATTGTTATGACATTGCATGCTTAGAAATATGACAAGCTTCTTTTAATCATTTCAAAATGCCGAATCAGAATGTCACTTTTATAAACTGAGCTTTATTTTCTGATACAAGATGATGAACAAATGTTAACCTTTGAATCATATGAAATCCAATTGTCCGCATTTGTATTCTTAGTAAACTATCTCCTTAACTTGTTTGCTCCACTTTTCAGAGAACAGACACTCAAACATTCGCTTTTGTAGTTGAGGCATCTCATGGCATCATGAAGTAATGAAAAAAAAGGCTGCCTTTGCTACAAATCTTAAAATAAATCCTGGCGCTCAGCTGCAGACATGGGAGTTGTAACTTTGATCATCATAAAAACTTTCAAAAATTCCTTTTCGAGTCACTGACGTTGGGGGTTTGGTCCTGTAATGACAATGCGGGGTCTGCATACAGGTGTCCCTCGTTTATCGCAGTTAATTTGTTCCAGACGCAATCGCGACAAGTGACTTTTAATTTTATTAAAAAAAGGAATATTTTTGATGTTAGAGCATACAAAACCTGTTGATGGCTTTCTAAATATGGTTTTTGACATTACTAGAGCCATGTAGTCTTGAACTAACACCCCTATAGTCACCTTTACACTCCTATTATTCTTTGTTTACACTGTGTTGCACAGGTTACTGGATCAGTGAAAGTGCAGATGTTGAAATCTCCTTGTAGTGAGGGACGACTGTGTGGCAATTAATACAAGATTACACACCCTGCGTGCGTGTGAGTGTGTTTGTTTGTGTGCGGGCGTGTGTGTGTAGGAAAAGCAGCACTAGAAGAAGGGCTTAGGGTAAGCATGTACACACATAAACATCCTCCAGGCAATGGGAGTCATCCTGGGAATATTTATCTTTGCTGGTAATGCAAAGAGGCAGCCAACATCTAATCTGGCCCTCAGCTATTTGCTCTGAAATTTCCCAACGGGCGGAGGGCGGGATTGAGACGGGAAGTAAGCAGGGAAGCGGGATGGAGGAAGGAAGTGGCAAATTCAAGTGTGGAAGGAAAGAAGGAAGGATGCTACTTGTCTGGTCCTTATGTGTGTGTATCGACAATGTATATACTGTATGTGGGTAGGAGGAGGGGGCGGGGCCTGAGGCGGGGTGATGAGGCGTGTTAGGACTTCTTGTGTTTTGGTGGGCCTGTGAGGCAAAAAGAGGTGGGGTGACGGAGATGTGTGTGCGTACATATATATATTTGTGTGTGTGGCCCCGCCCCCTCGGGCCATGCGGCATCTCTCAGCATCTCGCCTGATTCAAAGTGAATGGCAGCGTGCCATGTGGCTCCATCGTGGCCAAATGACTTGTGACACTCCTCGCCTTGTGCTCTGACGTCTGAGGAGACAAGACGACAGACACACACACGCACACAAACACATGTACATGCTAAAAAACACATGTAAACTAAACAGTCATCATTCTTTATTTGAGGCGTCCCAAAGAGGAAACAGTTAGTAGTTGTGTTTGCTTTCATGTACTTTTGTGTACGAGTTTACCCCACATGTGTTTTGCCTTAACATCTCCGACCTAAACCAGCAAGGGCCTGAGAGAACACAAAGGAAAAGACACGCACACATTGCACAGCTCCATCTAGCCTTGTTTGAGTTGTTGCAACATATGTGCATGTATGCGTGGGACGGCGTCTATGCGTAAGGGGGCTCAGTGTGTCCATTTGGGTGGCTTCAGAACTCTGTCATCATGTCACATGCAGTCTGCTCAGTGCACCGCTCGTCCTTGCCTCAGGTCACCTGCGACCAACATATGCACTTGATTTGACTTGCGCCATGTTTTCTGGTGCACGCTGAACTGCATCTCGGAAACACTGACATTTGGACTGAAGACGTAAAAATCCAAGTAGAGTAATTCTTTGTTTATCACAGTAAATTAGTACAAGATGTTATAATTGAATTTATGGAATATTTTTGCAGTAGGAGCATTGAAAACTTATTGACAAGTTTCTAAATCGGTTTTTTAACATTATTAGAGGTCCCTAGTCAAGCAGTAACTCCTCAATAGTCACTATTTCACTCGCAATGTCTATTATAGACAAGATAGGAGGAAATAAACCTTTTAAGACATAAACAATACGCTGGCTCATGCATGCTTCTATAAATGTCTTCCCTGCGGGACCTGACAGAGAGACAGACAGGAAGTGATGTCAGCGGTTCAGAGCTGAGTTGAAGTTTTGCGTGGGTAATTCTAGAAATAATAAGAAGAATTCTTCTTATTATTATTTCCTTGGGATTATTGTGCCTCTTGTGAGATAATTAAGCCTTTAGTTCGGGCGATCAAGTCTGACCCTTGTAGCTTTCACCAAACATTACAGTAACACTAGTGATACCTAGTGACCATTGAAAAGTACTACATTTCATCAACATAATTCAATGTGTCATTTATATGACACGTATGTGTATTTTAGTTAATTTAGTCATTTAGTAATCAATGTAGGCAAAAAATATATGACATTTACCTAAACATGCTTATGTTTTTACTGGTAGCGATGAGGTGTTCTGGGCATGCCCTGCCAGGAGAAGGTCCCGTGACAACGTTGGAGAGAGTACGTCTCAGTCATCATAAATCAAATATAAAGCCTCATTTTCGGGGGAATCCCCCCTCACAGTGGCAAGGTTTCATTGCTGTATGTTGCGAGGATTGGAACACCAATATAAACAAAATCTTCAAGATTTAAAACTATTAACACACACATAAATCATTATGCTTATTTATTTGTTCATATAATGCCCACAGAGCAATGAACAGCTTCATGCTGTCTCCTTTCCGCTCCATTCTCTTTGCACCTTGAGGCTTTCAGGCACACTCGTAATTGCGAGTGTTAGGCTGTAGTTGTTTTTCATTTTTATTCACGTACCCCCATCACAATTGGTGTACCCCTGGGGGAAGGCGTACCCCACTTTAGTAACCTAGACGCTAGTGTAAAGCAGTGCAACAAAAAAGGTGCTAAAGCCAGACTAACAAAATATAAAAATAGCATAATAAAATAAACCTTTAATACTACAGCAAATGTTGTCATATTTTGAGAATTATTTTATTTTTATATTATGTGAAGAAATATTGTTAAATGTTATGAGAAAAAATGAATTTTTCAGAGTAAAAATTTAATCTGAAACAAATGCTGTAACATCACAAAAATATAGGTTTAATGGTAACGTCAAAAATAAAATCTTAATGATACAAGAAAAAAATTATTGGGCTCTAATTTTGTGGGTTGCGCAGCTTGGCGCAGGCTGCGCAGTGATAATTTTATCCGAAGTAACACAGTCTGTCAGGCTGTCTGGTAATTTGGTTGACCGAGGCGCGCCGCGTCGGGTGTGGCGGCACAGCAGGGGGAGGTGCTGACTGATTCATCCTGGCGTAGTGACAATTTTGTGCCAAAAGGCTTCGCTGGAGGTGCGCTGAAAGCTCTCCGGCTCCAACTTGGTCTCCTCTCGGCGCAAGACGAATCATAGCCGGTCTAGTGATAATTTAGCTGAGTGCGCACATGTACCCGAAACCCCACAGGCCGGTTTACACAACGTCTGGCACATTTATATGCATTTTATAATCACAACAAAGATTGTTTAAAGTAACTATCTGAATCCATTCCATACCATTTTCTTCCGCTTATTCGGGTCCGGGTCGTGGGGGCAACAGTCTCTGTAAGTAAGTCCAGACTTCCCGGTCTCCGTGGACCTTTTCCAGCTCCACCTTTTCCAGGACACCAAGGCGTTCACAGGCCAGCTGTGAGACATAGTCCCTCCAGCGTGTCCTAGGTCTTCCCCGGGGCCTTCTCCCGGCTAGGCATGCCCGAAATACCTCACCAGGGAGGGGCCCAGGAGGCATCCGGACTAGATGCCAGAGCCACCTCAACTGGCTCCTCTGAGCTAATCTCAACTGGAGATGTGAGTTAAAGACTTCAAAGAACGGGAGACTATGCCAGACGTTTCCAGCACACCCTCACTTCATGTGTGGGTCTACCAGGTCTGTCCGGCATCCTTCCCCGCCATCTAATCCAACTCATCACCAGGTGGTGGCCAGTTGACAGCTCAGCCCCTCTCTTCAACCGCGTGTCCAGAACTTGCGGACGCAGGTCTGATGATACGACCACAAAGTCGATCATAGACCTGCGACCTAGGGTGTGTCCTGGTGCCAAGTGCACTTATGGACATCCTTATGTTCGAACATGGCACAGTTGCCTCTTGGGAGGGCAGTGTCGGGCCATCCCCTCTGTGGCGTGCCTGCTGGGGGGCCGGGCTCCGTCGTCTTTCTAGTTTGCCCAACGCTTTTGGAGGGAGTGGGGTTTGGGATGCATGGCTGGGTTCATCACGAACATCTCCTCATTCTCTATGTTTCAATCTTATGCAGTTATCCTAAAAAAATCCCATCAATCGTGTCATTTTTGACACGTTGAGGTCCATTTTGTGTAGAGCTGTTTACAATGATTCCATTCCATTCTATTTTCTTCCGCTTATCCAGGTCCGGGTCACAGGGGCAGCAGTTTTAGTAGGGAAGTCCAGACTTCCCGGTCTCCGGCGACCTCTTCCAGCTCCACCAGGAGGACACCAAGGCGTTCCCAGGCCAGCTGTGAGATATAGTCCCTCCAGCGTGTCCTAGGTCTTCCCTGGGGCCTTCTCCCGGCTGGGCATGCTCGAAACACCTCACCAGGGAGGCGCCTGGGAGACATCCGGACATTGATGCCCGAGCCACCTCAACTGGCTCCTCTCGATGTGAAGGAGCAGGGGCTCTACNTCATAGCCGGTCTAGTGATAATTTAGCTGAGTGCGCACATGTACCCGAAACCCCACAGGCCGGTTTACACAACGTCTGGCACATTTATATGCATTTAATAATCACAACAAAGATTGTTTAAAGTAACTATCTGAATCCATTCCATTCCATTTTCTTCCGCTTATTCGGGTCCGGGTCGTGGGGGCAACAGTCTCTGTAAGTAAGTCCAGACTTCCCGGTCTCCGGGGACCTCTTCCAGCTCCACCGGGAGGACACCAAGGCGTTCACAGGCCAGCTGTGAGACATAGTCCCTCCAGCGTGTCCTAGGTCTTCCCCGGGGCCTTCTCCCGGGTAGGCATGCCCGAAATACCTCACCAGGGAGGGGCCCAGGAGGCATCCGGACTAGATGCCAGAGCCACCTCAATTGGCTCCTCTGAGCTAACTCTCAACTGGAGATGTGAGTTAAAGACTTCAACGAACGGGAGACTCTGCCAGACGTTTTCAGCACACCCTCACTACATATTTGGGTCTACCGGGTCTGTCCGGCATCCTTCCCCGCCATCTAATCCAACTCATCACCAGGTGGTGGTCAGTTGACAGCTCAGCCCCTCTCTTCACCCGCGGGTCCAGAACTTGCGGACGCAGGTCTGATGATACGACCACAAAGTCGATCATAGACCTGCGACCTAGGGTGTCCTGGTGCCAAGTGCACTTATGGACATCCTTATGTTCGAACATGGCACAGTTGCCTCTTGGGAGGGCAGTGTCGGGCCATCCCCTCTGTGGGGTGCCTGCTGGGGCTCCGTCGTCTTTCTAGTCGGCCCTTCGCTTTTGGAGGGAGTGGGGTTTGGGATGCATGGCTGTGTTCATCACGAACATCTCCTCATTGTCTATGTTTCACTCTTATGCAGTTATCCTAAAAAAATTCCATTAATCGTGTCATTTTTGACACATTGAGGTCCATTTTGTGTAGAGCTGTTTACAATGATTCCATTCCATTCCATTTTTTTCCGCTTATCCGGGTCCGGGTCACAGGGGCAGCAGTTTTAGTAGGGAAGTCCAGACTTCCCGGTTCTCAGGCGACCTCTTCCAGCTCCACCAGGAGGACACCAAGGCGTTCCCAGGCCAGCTGTGAGACATAGTCCCTCCAGCGTGTCCTAGGTCTTCCCTGGGGCCTTCTCCCGGCTGGGCATGCCCGCAACACCTCACCAGGGAGGCGCCCGGGAGGCATCCGGACTAGATGTCCGAGCCACCTCAACTGGCTCCTCTCGATGTGAAGGAGCAGCGGCTCTACTCTGAGCTCCTCCCGGATGGCCGAGCACCTCACCCTATCTCTTAGGGTGAGTCCAGCCACCCTACGGAGGAAACTCATTTCCGCCGCTTGTATCCGCGATCTCATTCTTTCAGTCATGATCCATATATCATGACCATAGGTGAGGATGGGAATGTAGATCGATCGGTAAACAGAGAGCTTTGCCTTCCGGCTCAGTTCATTCTTCACTACGAAGGCCCGGAACAGCGACCGCATTACTGCTGACGCTGCACCGATCCGTCTGTCAATCTCCCGCTCCAACCTTCCCTCAGTCGTGAACAAGACCCCGAGATACTTGAAATCCTCCCATGAGGCAAGACCTCACTCCCAAACCGGAAGGTACAGTCCACCCGTTTCCGACGGAGAACCATGGCCTCGGAAATGGAGGTGCTGAGTCTCATTCCCGAAGCTTCACACTCAGCTGCAAACCGCTCCAGTAAACTCTGAAGGTCACAGCCTGATGAGGCCATAAGGACCACATCGTCTGCAAATAGCAGAGACGAGATCCTAAGGTCACCAAGCTGGACTCCCTCAACACCTTGACTGCGCCTAGAAATTCTGTCCATGAAGATTATGAACAGAATCGGTGACAAAGGGCAGCCTTGGCGGAGGCCAACGTTCACCGGAAACAAGCTCGACTTACTGCTGGCAATGCGAACCAGGCTCCTGCTTCGATTGTACAAGGACCGAATGGCACGTAGAAGCGGACCATCAATCCCGTACTCCCGGAGCACCCCCCACAGGACACCACGAGGGACACGGTCGAATGCCTTTTCCAGGTCCACAAAGCACATGTAGACTGGTTGGGCAAACTCCCACATACCCTCGAGTACCCTTGCAAGGGTGTAGAGCTGGTCCAGTGTTCCGCGACCGGGACGAAAACCACATTGCAGCTCCTCTAACCGAGGTTCGACTAACGGTCGTACCCTTCTCTCCAGCACCCTGGAGTAGACTTTCCCAGGAAGGCTGAGGAGTGTGATCCCCCTATAGTTGGAACACACCCTCCGGTCACCCTTTTTAAAAATGGGGACCACCACCCCGGTCTGCCAGTCCAGAGGTACTGTTCCTGACTTCCATGCAATGTTGTAGAGGCGTGTCAACCAACACAGTCCTCCAACATCCAGAGCCTTGAGAAATTCTGAGCGGAACTCGTCTACCCCCGGAGCCTTGCCACTGGGGAGTGATTTGACTACCCCAATTACCTCAGCCACGGTGATAGAACTGTCCACGTACGTATCCTCAGACTCTGCTTCCTCTATGGAAGGCATGTCAGTGGGATTGAGAAGGGCCTCGAAGTATTCCTTCCACCGACCAACTATATCCACAGTCGTGGTCAGCAAGCCCCCGTCCGCACTGTAAACAGTGTGAACTGGGGGCTGCTTCCCCTTTCTGAGGTGTCGGACGGTTTGCCAGAACCTCTTCGAGGCCGACCGAAAGTCGTGCTCCATAGCCTCACCGAACTCCTCCCACACCCGAGTTTTTGCCTCGACCACCGCCGAAGCCGCGTGCCGCTTGGCCTGCCGGTACCTGTCAGCTGCTTCGGGAGTCCCGCAAGCCATCCATGCTCGATAGGACTCCTTTTTCAGCTTGACGGCAGCCCTAACCCCCGGTGTCCACCATCGGGTTCGGGGCTTGCCACCACGACTGGCACCGACCACCTTGCGGCCGCAACCACAACTGGCTGCCTCAGCAATAGAGGCACGGAATACGGCCCATTCGGACTCAATATCCCGGTCCTCCCTCGAAATGCAGGCGAAGCTCTGCCGGAGATGAGAGTTGAAGACTCGACGAACGGGAGATTCTGCCAGACGTTCCCAGCACACCCTCACTACGCGTTTGGGTCTGCCAGGTCTGTCCGGCATCCTTCCCCGCCATCTAATCCAACTCATCACCAGGTGGTGGTCAGTTGACAGCTCAGCCCCTCTCTTCACCCGCGTGTCCAGAACATACGGACGCAGGTCTGATGATACGACCACAAAGTCGATCATAGACCTGCGACCTAGGGTGTCCTGGTGCCAAGTGCACTTATGGGCATCCTTATGTTCGAACATGGTGTTCGTTATGGACAAACTGTAGTTCGCACAGAAGTCCAGCAACAACACACCGCACGGGTTCAGGTCAGGGAGGCCGTTCCTCCCAACCACGCCCCTCCAAGTCACACTGTCATTGCCCACATGGGCGTTGAAGTCTCCCAGCAGAACTATGGAGTCACCAGCTGGGGTGCTCTCCAGAACCCCTCTGATAGACTCCAAGAAGGCTGGGTACTCTGAACTGCCGTTCGGCGCATAGGCACAAACCACAGTCAGGACCCTTTCCCCAGCCCTAAGGCGTAGGGAAGTAACCCTCTCGTTTACTGGGGATGACTCCAACACAGAGGCACCAAGCCGGGGGGCTAACAATAAGCCCACACCAGCTCGCCGCCTCTCCCCTGCGGCAACTCCAGAGAAGAACAAGGTCCAGCCCCTCTCAAGGAGTTTGGTTCCAGAGCCTAAACTGTGGGTTGAGGTGAGTCCGACTATATCTAGTCGGAATCTCTCCGCCTCTTCCACAAGCTCGGGCTCCTTCCCCACCAGAGAAGTGACATTCCATGTCCCAAGAACCAGATTTGGTCGCCGAAGCCCAGGTCGCCCGGACACCCGCCCTCGACCACTGCCCAAATCACACAGCACCGGACCCTTATGCTTGCCCCTGCAGGTGGTGGGTCTGCGGGGGGGAGTTCCCGTGCGGCTTCTTCGGGCTAGGCCCGGCCAGGTCCCACGGGTGAAGACCTGACCACCAGGCGCTCGCCTGCGAGCCCCTCCCCCAGGCCTGGCTCCATGGTGAGGCCCCGGTATCCCACGTCCGGGCGAGGTGCGGTCACTCCTTTTGTTCTTCTTCATAAGGGTCTTCTGAATCACTCTTAGTCTGGCCCGTCACCTAGAACCTGTTTGCCTCGGGAGACCCTACCATGGGCATAAATCCCCCGACAACATAGCTCCTAGGATCATTCGGGCACTCAAACCCCTCCACCACGATAAGGTGGTGATTCATAGAGGGGTGTTTACAATGATGAAAAATTGTAATAACTATTTGCATGAAGCCAACATGATGTACTGTATAAATGTATATGTAATTAATTAAGATTATGGACAAAATGCAATTAACTGTGGTTAAATACTTTTTGAAATTTTTGATAATATTAAACAAATTGTCTGATAAATAATTAGTAATATTTCAAGATCATAGTTGTAAAGCTATGACAAAAAAAGTTTAATATTAGAAAAAATATGATATCAGAATAAAATGGTTATGTTAGAAGGAAAATGCAAGGCAAGCACCCCAAAGAACATGCAAACTCCACACAGAGATGCCCAAACGGACATTCAAAGCCAGATCTAACAGTTCTCCTGACTTTGTGGCCAACAGGCTAACCACTTTTCCACCATGCCAATTAGGTTCATTGGCAAATTTAAATTGTCCAAAGTCAGCTGGGATAGGCACCAGCATACCCCCGTGACCCTAGTGAGGACAAGCGGCATAGAAAATGGATGAATGGGTATTTGAAATTGAAAGTCATAAAGTTATAAGAAAAATAGTTTACGTTAGAGGAAAAAATTGAAAAATATTATGGAAAAAAGGTGTAATTCTCAGAAAATTCAGTCAGTAATTTCATGAAAAAATGCAAGACAGTATTTCTTTTAAAAATACTCATTAAATTCACCTCTTTCATTTCTGAAAGTTTTGCTCTAATGGGCAACCAGCTTGTTGGTTGACAATCTTCATTTCAAGCCACGTAAGCGGAGTATTATGCAAACAGTGATTTATGTGTTGTGTTGTATCTAAGGGCAAATGACATACTTGTCTCTTTTGGTGAGTATCATCTAGACACGTACTATACATGGCTGCCCTTCCCTCTGGCCCTCTCTAACCCCTCTCTCTGCAAAAACAGCATGCTGAGGGTGTCTAACGAGACAAAAATCTCTCATTAAAAACTCTGTGATCGAACAAGAGGACAATTTCAACACGTGGCCGTCTGAGCTGTGATGTCGCCTCCTCGTTGTCCCTTGTTATCCCGCCTAGGGTCTTTGTACCTCTACCCACGACGGAGCGCCGCCAGCCCTGCAGACGAGCTCTGCGAGGATTAATTAACCAATTAAGAGCAGAGAGCCCTTGAGAGGCGTTTGAGGGTGCCCTTGTTGTCATCGGACACACATTCATGAGCTTCAAGGGTAAGGTTGAGCAGTGAGTGCCGTTCATCTCTCCCTGATCATTAGGTGAGGGACATTTTATGGTAATTGAATTAGGATCATGATGTCCACTCATCGTGCCGCTTCCCCAAAGCGCCTCCTTTATTAAATTTAGGAATCTTCCGTTTGGAAGAAGCATTTTACCCATCTCATTTTTTTGGAGTGATCATTGTTTTGCTCCTAGCACAACACGTACAAATCTTTGTGTCTGCAAATGTACCTAAAGGGAAAGTCTGTATGTCTGACTTTTAGCAGACACGTAGTAATAAAGTGGAACCTCTTAAATTGGATGTTCCTAAAGGGTGGACAAATTAGGCATATGATATGACAAAATAAATCTGCCTCCAAAGTCGTACTGCAGAACTGGAAACGGAAAGAAAATATGCTTTTGCGCTTGCTTTTTTTGACATAGTATTTTTGCTACAATTTCTATGTATACTATGTATAGTTATTGAAGTACTTAACGTCCTTTTACACTTTCAAGACAAGTAAAAAGCCTGTTTGTGACACATTGCACCTTGATGGTTCAAGGTTTTCGTTGTTTTTATGCTTTATATTATTATGTCATACACACTTTCATTCATTTTCTATGCCGCTTATCCTCATTAGGGTCGCGGGTATGCTGGAGCCTATCCCAGCGAACTTTGGGCGAGAGGCGGGGTACACCCTGGACTGGTCGCTGGTTGGAGGGCACATACAGACAAACAAACATTCACACTCACATTCATACCGATGGACAATTTAGAGTCGCCAATGAAGCTAACATGCATGTTTTTGGAATGTGGGAGGGAACCGGAGTACCCGGCGAAAACGCACGCACACACGCGCGGGGAGAACATGCAAACTCCCCGCCCAACGGAGATTCGAACCCTGAACCTCCTGACTGTGAGGCCAACGTGCTACCCACTCGACCACCGTGCGGCCGTCATACACACCTGACAGTTATTAATGATAAAATGTACAGTTGCCCCGTAAGTATTTTGCATAGACGGGAGCTTTTCGCTACGCTGTTCGAGTGCAAACAGATGCTGTGACGTAGCATCACTGGGGGTTCTGCGAAGAAGAGGATGATGGGAGATAAACTGAGATAACCAATGGGAGGGCAGCTTCTTCTTCTTCTTTGGTTTCACAGTGGTTGCCATCAATTACTTTGGTACATTGTATGCCGGTGCAGGATGTTCAAAAATCTGGGCAGCACTTTTCTTTTTAATTTTTGCATTTTGAATATTTTTTCGTTAAATAGGACGGAAATGTCTGCCAGTCCCAGTTCGTATTATGAATTTTTCATATAATTAGGTTTTCGTAAGCTGAGGCTCAACTTTAATATTTTTTCATTTGCCATATCTCAGATTTTAATAAAGACAACGTAAGATTGGCTGAAAAATTCATGAAATTCATCATTCATCCATTCATTTTCTATACCGCTTATCCTCATTCGGGTCGCGGGGATGCTGGAGCCTATCCCAGCTGACTTTGGGCGGGAGGCGGGGTACACCCTGGACTGGTCGCCAGTCAATCGCAGGCCAAGAAAAAAATATGTCAAAACAAAATAATGTCAATTTGATTTATTGTTTATAAATATTGCTTGAATTTCAGTTTCTGCAATAAGGGTGTGTGTTTTCTTTGGCTTTTTATTTGCAACATAATATAATACATACATATAATACATAACATCACACAAGATGCCAAATCTGGCAAGATTTTGGTTTTGCAAGCATCAGGAATGATTGCCAACTTGTTTTGCGTTTCTGACTTTTTTTTTCCAAAAGAAGGACCAGCCTCAACAAGAAGAAGAAGGTCAGAAGAAAAAAAACAATAAATAAAGTTGTCACATGTGTCCGTTTTTTTTTGTTGGTGTTTTGTTCTTTTACGCTGCTTAACTTCTTTTAACTGTAGCCAAGTATGATCTTCATGCGTGGTGAGTTTTTGTTTTTAAAAAAAATTATTTTTACGCCTTGTCTTGCAGTAATCAAAATGAACAGTTTATTTAGGTTTAAAGAGGTAGATATTTTGACACTGGAACAGATTCTTGTTATTTCCATTACTTTTGTAGGTCACAGCGGATTGTGTACAACCTCGGTCTGTCAAGCTTTATGCTGCCCTCCTAACCAAAGCGACAGAGGCCCCTGATGCTGGTGCATTGTGGGCCACAGCACAGTATGCTGAGTGTCAAGCACTGCCCGGCCCGATTAGGGCAGCAGGCGAGCGCCGTAGACAAGACAAAAGAGCCAACCCCCTGCTTGTCATTCTTTCTTTATCTGTCTGCTCACACTTGGAGGCAACCATCACAACACATGTGACCCCGATAGCGCAGCACGCAGATACTTAGTTAAACGACACCTTGACCTCTCACTTGATACACTTGACCCCGTGACACACTGGTCTGTGGAGAGTGTCGACCCCTACCCTGAGGGCCTTCTCAACAAGAGTACCATACCAACATGTAGCAAGAACATTGCTCACCGTACATATCATCTTCATAGATTGTAAGTTGATTATTTCAGAGGGAGTTTTGTTTTCTTGCTTGCCTCCGTCGAAAAATTGTTTACTCGGTTGTCGTTCAGGTAGATTTCTTTGCTGTATTGGTTCTTTAGCTTTTGTATTTACTTGTGTGGGCTTGGGTGCATTGGGAGGCTTGCTGGTAAGCCCATGCACACGCTTTCCAACTAGAAGTATAAACTAGTACAAAGTAGTATTGTTTTGCACGTATTTATTAAGTCTGTAAGCATTTATTTGGATACCAGCATAATCTGTTTGGGCCACATATTTTTGGTTGCACTGTGAGTAAGGGAGGTGTTTGGTTTGATGACCTGGTGGCAGTTTTGTTACTTTGTTTTAATGTGTGTCTTAATTGTATGTGTTTCTTGCTATTTGCTGGTGTTCCTGGACAGTAACCATCACAAAAAGGGTGGCTCTACTGTACAATGACATTAGTATGTGTGTTTAGCATATCCCTCGGCACATCATGGTTAGAACATCTTGATTCTATCGTAGTTTTTCAAAATAAATACATTTATAAATGGCTGCTGTTTCTGTTTAACTATTGGCCTGATATTGGCATAAAAAATGTAATATTGGTTAATATCAATATTTTTTTCTGCTATAATAAAAGCCGATATAGATAGGGCTCGATTGGCCACTGATCAGTATCAAACGACTTCCATGAAAACTCTCCATATCCGCAAATACCAATAACGGGGGGCTAGCACTATTGCAGCCCACAACGATCATTTCGTGCAGTGTAGTATCTTCAAAACAAGTTCCACTTGGCAGCACTGGCGTGAAACTCGAAGCGCTAAGCAAAAAACCCTCAAAATAATTGAATTCTTCGGACAAGATGAGCAGCCTTTCACAGCAGTGGAAGACGCCGAGTCGCCGTGCACTTTTTTATGGACCTGGTAGTTCCACCAATGTACACTCACATCCAAACACTCCAAAGGCTTGTCATCCTCTGGAAGTCTACCATGCAGTGATATGTTCTCTTCAAAAAGTAAGTCCAATAACTTTTTATCTAAATGAAGTACTTCATAGTTTCATTTTTCATAAATCAAATAGCCAGTAACAGGCGTGCAGCCAGTATTTGTGGGCCTCATGACAAAAATCATGTTGCCTCCCCCTTTATTAAGTAATTATGAATTGTATTACCAGTTACCTATTTTTTGGGTTCTCTAGCAGTTGACGGACAATAGAATTTTCTTGCCTTTTCCCCTTTATACAGCACTACTGGCCAATAGCACTCAAAAATATTGCTATTGGTTAATATCGGAATCGGAACTTGGAAGTTGGAGGGTCGGACAATATCGGCATATCGACAAAAAAGCCAATACAAACAAAAATGCCTATTTAAACAAAATGTCTGTATTCATGACCTAAATTAAGTACTGCATTTTCAAGCACAACAATGTCTAAATGAACAAAAACACAAATATAAGATATGTAAAAGATGTGATTTGAAGTGTAACACAGTATCTGTGACTTGTCGTGTGCACCTTTAAGAAGCAGGGCCTGGGAAGCGATGCGGGCGTGTGTGTGTGTGTGTGAGGGAGACATCAGCTGGCTAGAGTTGACTGTTAGATGAATGCTACCAGCAGGTTAGCAGGTAAGCAGTGTAGGGCAGGGGTGTCAAACCCAATGGGGCCGAAACTCAAGAACACTTCAGGTCAAAACTTTTATTAAACATAATAAAATGTAATGTTTTTTTTCTTAACATGAACATGAACAAAGCCAAACAGGAAATAATCCAGAATAATAATAATAATATTAATAATAATATTCATTCATTCATTTTCTATAAAGCTTATCTTTATTAGGGTCGCGGGGATGCTGAAGCCTATCCCAGCCGACTTTGGGCGAGAGGCGGGGTACACCCTGGACCAGTCGTCACCCAATCACAGGAAACAAACATTCACACTCACATTCATACCTATGGACAATTCAGAGTGGCCAATGAAGCTAACATGCATGTTTTTGGAATGTGGGAGAAAAGCGGAGTACCCGGAGAAAACCCACACTTGCACGGGGAGAACATGCAAACTCCACACAGAGATGCCCAACGGAGATTCGAACCCTGAACCTCCTGACTATGAGGTCAATGTGCTACCCACTCAACCACCATGCGGCCCAGAATAAATCATTTAAAACTTAATTTTTTTTGCACTGCATTAAAATATCTTCTGTCAATATTGCACTAGTGAGAAAAAAACCACTATGAGGCCAAACCCCCTGAAAAACACATAAAAGGTAATGCTTTTAAGTAAACATCATCAGCAACAAAACATTACAATTTTCTTCGTGTTTATGCCTTTTCAGAAAATATATAATAAAATTATGATCATGCTGCAACCCTGAAAAAAATAATAACATTTTTGCTTTTCAGCAAAAGTTTTGGCAAACACAAATCAAAGCAGTCAGTTTTTTTGGCATTATGTCATTCTGTTAGAGCTGGATGATTGGCATCTTTCTGGGCAACAAGTTTATTCAAGTTTGATATAAAGTTGGTGAGAAGATTGGTGAGAAGACTCCTGTGTGTTGTTTTGTTTATCTTCATCACTGCAAAAAGCTTCCCACCCAGATACTGTACGTGCTACATTACACAGCAGCTCCATCAGTTCCATCTGAATCTGTGCATGTGCAGTTTCCAAGTCGATAGCAATTGGGTCAAAATAGCTTTTTTGTGCTTCAAAGTCACCAAAGCGCCATCACTGTGCTGACTCCACATTATGACTGATTGTACATTACTTGGCAACAGGGAAAGGGAGGAAAGTTGCATTGCTGCATTTGTGTGTCCCATAGGAGCAGCTTCACTTGAAATGCCTTCACTGTATCCTACATGTCAGTGATCATGCTGTTGTGTCCCTGGAGCTGAAGATTTTAGACGATGAGATGAAAGGCCAACGCACATTTCCAGTTTTCATCCTACAAAACCGGGGCATCTTTTCCTTTACAGTCCATAAACAGACAGATTTCCTTGCAGAGCGCAAAAAACTCTATTGAGCACTTTTGCCCAACTCAGCCAACGCTCCTCTGTATGATAAGGAATGTCGACAAACTCTGAATCTATTTCCTGCAAAAAAGACTGAAATTGACGATAATTCATCCCTTTACTCCTATGAAGTTTACAGTTTGCGTTACAGTGCTCATTACATGTTCCATTTTTAGGACTCCAGGCGTTTCCTCGGCGTATGTTGCAGTGACGTACTTTTGACTCACCAGTACACATTTCATCCTGCATCTTTGCTCACATCCTTCCCACAAGTCCACTTTTTTCCCTGGTGCTCCATCCGTTGTCGTTTCAACAAGTTTTTCCCGGGGCAGTTTCATGTCGGTTGCACTTTGACATACATTTTCAAAAATGTCTCTTCCATGCATCGATTTAATGTCCAATATTTCCCCTGTAATGCACAAACAGGAGTACATGAATGAATGAATGAAGATGACCAGCTGTGCAGTGTCCATCACATCTGTACTTTCCACAGGCAAGAAAGTCTGCAAAGCTGCTTCTTTCAATCAGCTGTGTTGTGAAATCAGTGGCCAGCTCACAAATGTGTTCAGTAACCTTATTTCTACTCAGGCTTACATTGACCAATATCTTCTTTTTTTCTGGACATAAGACATCACCTTCATCATACAGCTCTTCAGAAACTCTCCCTCAGTAAATGGCGGAGCTGATTTGGCTATGCCCACGACCTTAATGAGGATAAGCGGTATAGAAAATGAATGAATGAATGATTTGGCTATGTCCTCCGCCACAATAAAACTTTCTTTCACTGCAGCTTCACTTTGGGATTTTGCTCAGGTGAAAGACATCTGTTGAGATGTCATATTCTTCTTGAAGTCTTCTACATTCTGGAGCTTCTGCGCCGAGTTGAGGTTTTTCAACTTATCCTTGTGTTTTGTCTCTAGTGCCATCGTAGATTAAATTCTTGAAGTACAGCAACATTAGCTCCACAAATAAGACACAGGGGTTTACCGGCAGTGTCAGTAAACATATACTGAGCCTCCCACCGGTTTTGGAAGATTCTGACTTTTGGAGTGCAGAAAACACGCTCGACTTGATTGGTCAGGGACTGTTTCCGACTAGTGCCGCTGGCCTATCGCGAGCTTTTGCGTTGCATTGTGGGATCTGTAGTTTATATGTTATCAGCGCTTCAAATTGCCATTCAAATGGCCATTAAAAACTACAATATAAAATTATCCCGCGGGCCGGATATAATTGTAAGCAGGGCCGGATGTGGTCCGCGGGCCGGGACCTCGAAACATGCGGTGTCGAGAGTGGCCGGCAACAGCTCCGGTGTGAATGTTCACTACATGCATTCTCTGCTTTTTAATAAAGCAATTGAAATGAATCGCATGTCTCTTCTTATTCATGAACACGTTTTCTATGCTCTAACTACAAAAACAGTCAAGTTATTAGTATTGAATCCTACTTCACAGATATTCACTTATCACGGTCAGGTCTGGATAGTAATCATGATAGTAATTAACCATGATGAGGAGTGGTATTATGTCACACATGTAGTATCATCATGGCACATTTACTAGAAATGCTACCTCATAGTTGCTGTCTTTGCCAGAGGAAAAGCCCCAGCAGGGTGTACCAGTGAAATGTGAAACCACTGTGAAGGATGACAAAAAGTGGTCAGCGTTTTACAAACATTAACCTAAAAAAATGAACCAAACAGGGCTGTTGGCAGGGCGATACACCTTCATCTATCAAAGCCCGCCCCCAATCTGCAAGTGATCTCCCGGACCCCTGTGTACAAAGTGAAGGCGCAC
>QODF01000164.1:760538-803307 GCA_024372805.1 Oostethus manadensis | reverse complement strand
CACACACACACACACCCCGCTCCCCCAACCCCCTCCCACCCTCTCTGTCTGCCCATCTGTCCCCAGCGGGATTGGTTGCACGCCCCCCCCCCACCAGTGTTAGTCTAAAGGTATGTTGTTGACGGTGATTGTTTATATGTTTTAGTCAAAGGTAACAATCCCCTCTTATGGAAAAAGCACTGTTGGGATTTTGTGGCTGGAAACGTCATTTCTAACAGATGACTCCTGCAGGAGGACCGGGATTTGGATATCCATCCTTAACCTGCCCCAATGACCCCTCTCCAGGGTGTAGTCTCATTAGCCTGAACTGCAGTAGCTTGTTAACCCCACTAATCGAAATGGGAATGAGCATAAAACGAACCCAAGGATTTACTGCTCGGGTCCGCACTTCAAAAGAAACAGGGGTGGGGGGTTAGCCTCCAGCCTGTTTTTCATACTAATCTTTGCTTCTCACCTTATGTTATTCTAATAGTCCAAAATCGCACCCACTGCACTAGAGTCAACCCCAAGTCAGGTTGAAGATAATGTCTGTACAGAAGGACGTGCTGTGACGGGTCCCGGGGCTAATCATCTCTAGCACAACCTGCCAACGCCGCCCGTCACACTCCTGTATAACATATAAAGACTGCATTGTCATTATCCAGTCATCCATTTTCTATACAGCTTGTCCTCATTCATATCATATCCCAGTTGATTTCAGGTGAGAGGCAGGGTACAGAACAGACTGGTGGTCAGTCAATCATGGAGCACAAATGAAAAATCATTTTAATATATCTGGACTGGGACTAAAATATATGAATTCATATTAGCTATATTACCAAATGCAGCCCCGATCTCGGTCAATTTATTGGCACAGTGAAAAACAGGACATTTTGATCCATTCATTCACTCATTCATTTTCTATACCGCTTATCCTCATCAGGGTCCCGGGGATGCTGGAGCCTATCCCAGCAGACTTTGGGCGAGATGTGGGGTACACCATGGACTGGTCGCCAGTCAATCGCAGGGCACATATAGACAAACAAACATTCACACTCATACTTATGGACAATTTAGAGTGGCAAATTAACCTAACATGCATGTTTTTGGAATGTGGGAGGAAAGCGGAGTACCCGGAGAAAACCCACACACGCACGGGGAGAACATGCAAACTCCACACAGAGATGCCCAAAAGAGATTTGAACCCAGGTCTTCCAGATCTCCTGACTGTGTGGCCAATGTGCTAACCACTCAATCACCATGCGGCCGACACTTTGATCACTTTCAAAAAAAAAATCCCACAGGGACCACAAAAGGACTTGAAAACAGCTTTCGTTACCTTAGTTATGACTGCATGTGTTTGTGTAAACTAACTATTCTATCCCTGAACCACTGCACCCCAAAGTGCGAAAGTTTGTGCAAACTTGCACCTGTCCCGTGTTGTTTTTACTTTTTTTTTCTTTTATAGCATGGTGGCGCTGCGATTAAACCACAAAGTTTGACCCTGTCAGTCTGACACACTGTAACTTTCGGGTGTTTAGACGACTCACCACAAAACTCGGTGCACACCTTTAAGTCCCTGTCGGTTGCACGACAAATGTCTTATGCAGCAGTACAGCAGTGCGTGGCACAGTGCCTACACACAAATTACAGGTAGTGTTTTTCCCTTGTTTTTACCACTGTGCCTGAATGGGATTGAGCTCAAATAAATAATAATAATAATAACTCTTGTTATACTGTACCCAACTTAGTCTGGTATTAATCTTTGCTTGAAATTGTGGCCTTAAAAAGTAATGGTTCCCATCTTTTCATTCAAAGCAAAAGCCCAAGGTGGTTATCTGGCAAATTCCAATGAATCTTTCAAATATCCTCGTGATGGACCTCATTCCTGATTTGCAGATGCATTTCTATCAGTCAGCTTGTGTGTGTCTAAGCGCGGCTGTCTGTACAAATAACAAGCATCACCTTGCGCCTAAAAGCCGAGGTGCGGGATAATAGAGAGAGCGGGTTGGTATTAGCAGATTTCATAGCGGCCATTGTGGCAAAGCGTGGAATCAGGACGAGGCCAAATCCCTCCCCGGGCCGACGTCACCAAAGCACAGCTCCTCGCTTTGTTTGACTGGTGTATAAGAAGAGCTTTGTGCTGAAACTGACACGACAGCAAGCAAACAAGCGCAGTGTAAGTGACACAAAGGATCCAGAAGGTACACATGTTGCATTGAATAAATGGATTACAGCTTTCCGCACCTTGGGGATTTTGCCGTTTGCTCAGCGTTGACTGCCGCTCCCGGCTCAGTGAATAGATTTAGTTGTAGACGAGGTCTGAGGGGTGGATGTCGCAGGTTCTGTGATGCTTTGCTGTTGTCAGCCATCACTGCGGTTTACACGACCCGGATGTTTTCCACGCCACACACCCTGAATGGTGGCTGTGCGGCGATGGACCCTAAACACCCTCACCTGTTGCTACCTTGGCTACATAGCAGAAGGGGAGGGACTAACTTGAGTGGTTGCAATTTACAAAAGTAGAGAAGAAGAAGATCGCTGTCGAAATTCCTACCCTCAGGAACAATGTACACAGTGTACATAATATACATATTTAAGTGCACCATTGATTTGATTTTTTTTCTATTTTACTGCAGCTATACAGGAGTGTGGCTTACTAATGTCAGCATCTTATTATCTGGTTGTCGCTGCTCCGGTGTGGTTATTTTTCCTGATCTCCGTGTGAAAGAGGCGAGTGTTTAGGTCTTAAATTGAACGTTTTGGAAAAACAATTGTTATTGGTGTAGAGGTATAAAGGACCTGGCAGAAGACAGAACAAAGCACAGTGATGTGATTCATCAATCACATGAAACGTCAACACAATGAGATCTCAGTTCAGAGAGCATCTATTTTCTATTCCACTTATCCCCACTAGGGGGGCAAGAGGCGGGGCAGACACTGGACTGGTCGCCAGTCAATCGCAGGGCAAGACAAACAACCATTCACACTCCCATTCGTACCTGGGGACAATTTAGAGTTGCCAAATAACCAGTGTGGCCAACATGCTAACCACTCGACCAAGTTAACACTGTTTTATTGCTTGACATTTTAAATTGGTTCACTTCCTTTTACACTTTATAGTGTTTCACAAAGGCCTGTAATCGTCCTGTGATGTTTTCTGTATGATTTTTATTGTCAGTTTTGTACTTCAGTCTCCTCCCACATTCCAAAAACATGCATCTTAGGCAATTAGAGACTCTAAATCGTCCATAGGTATGGATGTGAGTGTGAACGGTTGTATGTCTGCCTGTCTGCTTCACTAGCGACCAGTCCAGGGTGTACCTGGCCTCCCGCCCAAAGTCAGATGGTATAGGCTCCAGCATACTCGTGACCCATGAGGATAAGCAAAAAATGGATGGATGGATGGTCAAATTAACAATGATTTTGTTGACTGGACGCTAGTCAATCGCAAGGCAGACATACAAACATTCACACTCACATTCATACCTATGGACAATTTAGAGTCGGCAATTAACCTAACATGCATGTTTTTGGAAGGTAGAAGGAAACTGGAGTAACCGGAGAAAACCCACACACGCACGCACGGGAGAACATGCAAACTCCACACAGATATACCCAACGGCGATTCGACCAACATGCTACCCACTCAGCCATTGTGCGGCCGTATATACCTACCAGTATGTCCAAATGTATTATACTCAACATGCCTTTTGACTTTGGAATACACTTCACAGCTCTCCATTTTGTTGCATTCTCCTGGTTTCAAGTTTCAGCTGGGATAGGCTCTAGCATACCCGTGACCCTAGTGAGGATAAGCGGCATAGAAAATGGATGGATGGATGGATTAATTAATAGGTGAAATTATTAATAATAATCTGATAAAACATGAAAATCTTTAATTTTTTTATCCGTGTAATTTTTTATTTATTTTTCTAATTCATTTTAGTACCCCACTTATTTTGCTGTTTTGAATGAAATTTCATGTGCACATAGATAATAAAGTAAATATATCCTAATATGCAGAAAAGTAAACAGTGTAGTAAATACTAGGGGTGTAACAGTACACTAAAATGTAATTTCGGTTCAGTTCAGTTTCTCAGAGTGCTTGGTTCAGTTAATTTTTGGTACAAAAAAAGGCAGAAAAATGACTTCAAATGCTTTTATTTAAAAAAAATGCAAGCAATATATATTTTTAGCCACACATTTTGGTGATACTTCAAATAACTCTGACTTAAAAAATAATAATAAAATAAACTGTAACATTAAAAAAAATATATATAAAGTTATAAATTAACGAGTTAAAACTGTAAACTTTGAACACTTAGCAGCAACAGCCTGAATATGACAAATGTAACAATTCAAGTTTTTGTCAAAAAAATTAACTACTCCACATTTTTTTAGAAAGCAAAGTAGTTGCAGTGACAATATTATATATATAATCTTGTAATATTATATATATAATATATATTTAATATTGTAATATTATAGCAGTGGAGAAAACCCGCTCACTAGCAACAGAGGTTGAAGCTAAGCTGCTTTTCTTTTTCGTAACATCCACTGCCAGATGATAGCGTCTTAAGCGTGCTAATATGTTAGAAGTGCTTCCTGCGGCAAACTGGAGGTACGAGTCTTGCCTTTGTCCATCCCTAATTTGAACAGGGAAGCCAAAGTGTTCCCAAACAGGAGAGCGTAGTGGGGTGGGAGCGTCTTCCAGCTCAGCCCTTTCGCTGGCATTTGCTCTGATTGAGCTACTAATGTTCCTCCCTGTCAGTCAGTAGTATCCAACGCTTAGAAGAGTCCACGTGGAAACCGTCGACCAAGACATTTGTTCCGTGCGGAGCGCTCAGATCACTCTAGTAATATATTTAATGAGAAAAATAGCATTAAGTATAACCGAAACCGTACGCAAGAGAAACCAAACCAAACATGCAAAACCGAAAGGGTTGAATACGTCCATGTGAACTCTTACACCCCTAGTAAATGTCCTACATACTGTAACGTCTGCACGGACGCTATTAAAGCCACGAGGAGGTGTTTGATCGACAAGCTTTTTTTTCTCATGTCATTGTGTCATATGTGTCAGAGGAAAAACCGAGCATTCAGGAGGAGGGAAACTTTTTGATTTCTAATGGGACAGCAAAACAGAGCAGTTGGGCACAAACCAGTTACCAAACGCTCGCTCTAACCAGCATGCTGAACACCACTGGCCTCCATAGCCCACACACCAGACAGCAGCTTACGACACAACGTATAGCCGTCACTACTGTATTTTTTTTCAAATTTCAAATCTTTTGCAGGCGTTTGTTACAAAAGCCAAACAATATTGTTGGTCATGCTGAATTTAAAAAAATGCATTACTTTGGTTGCATTATTTTAATGCTTTGAAGAGCTATTTTAATAACCATATCAAATTCTATAAATTTGTGTTTGTAACAAAAGTTCTTATAAATAAAGGATCGGTACTGGATCGGATTTGATCGGCAACACTATAAAAAATCGAGTAAGATTGGAAGCCAAAAAACGTAGATCAGGTCATCCTAGGACGTTAACAAGGACGGGCGTTATGTGATGAAAACAAGAAAAGAACACAAGTGGACTTACAGTATGGCCAATATTAGTAACACCACAAGACCCGCTCCATAGTGTACCCAGAGAATGCACAAAAGTGTGGCATACATTTTCGACGTCAACCACAAAAACACGCTAACAGAGGCTCCACTGTATTTATTGTATTTGTATTTATACGTTACTAATATGTTGGCCCACTGCGTCCAGAAGCTAACAAGTATGCAGCGACATAAACGCTTTCGGTCCAGACTGTTACACTCATTTTTACACGTATCATCATCATCTCCTTCTCTTCTGACTCAGTTTGAACTTCACTCGGTGTCGGTCAAGGCTTCAGCAGAACGTGTGGACGGACAATGCGTGAAGTGAACACCAGCCGGTGGGCCCGCCTGTCAGGTAGGCCTCATTTGAATAATTAGATGAGACAAGGAAGTAATAACCATCAGCGCAAGCAGCCACACTGTGAAGCGACAGCTGGGGAAAACATCAAGCACTGCAAATATTTTCACACACAAGTTTGAAATGTAGAAAGAAAAAGATAATACTGACATTTTGTGTGTTCTGGATAAACACATGACCAAAGCAACTCTCTCAATAGGAGGAAGAAATAAATGGAAACAATCAATGTCCATGAATGTCTTTCTACATCTTTCTCTTTCATTTTATTTATTTACTTTTCATTGTTTTGCCTGAAAGAAGTAAAAAAAGAAAAAAAAAATCCGTCATTGCACTTGTCACTTTGCTGCATGTCAAGAGCACAGAATGTATTCAAGCCTGTGGCGAAGTGTGACCTTTTAGGTCCAGCCCGGACGCAGTTTTCCCCTAATTAAGCCGTCCTCTTCATGCATACGGAAATTCATATCCACACATGCACGCAGACACACACACACACACACACGCAAATACTATGATGCCTTGTTCATTAGACAGACATAGGGATCAGCAGATTAATTGAATCTGCATAAATGCAAATGTCCTGTTGGGGCATCCACAGTTTTAATCATAAAATAATAAAATGTCAAAAAAACTGATATACTTCAAATTAAAATGGTATTTATGACCTAAAATATGATACTTGAAAACATAACATGGATACTAGTGGAGCATGAAAGTGATTTTTGTACGTCCCCATGCAGTTAATGAGTTTGAGACAATGACCACTTGATGACCTCATTAAAGCATAGAACATATAATAACCTTGTTATGTGGCCCAAATTAATTCTTGAGGATCCTACAAAGCCTCGGCAGTGACAAGTCTGTGACATAGTGCAGACGTGTTGAAAAACGGGACACGTCTTCCTGCCTGCAGAGCAAGCTCACATAAAATCAAGCGTGAAAACAAGACCTTTGCTTTATTAGACATGCAAAAACAAGCAAACACATGTTTACTCTCATGGGCCAACATGGACAGTTTTTATCTGCAAAGACACAAAATGAGGAGGTACTGTCCTCCTTCGATGTGTCAAAGTTATTCGGTTAGATAAGTTTGCAAATTGAGTTATTGCAGGTATTACAAATACTGTCAATTATACAGTATTTGTTGAAATGTGACGTCGAATAAATACAAAAAATGCTTCCAGTCAATATTACAATTAACAGTATAGCTACCTATAATGGACAGAACTGAATTGTCATTATGATAATAATATGAGATCAATTTAATTCATTTTCAGTTTATTATGTATGTGGCCATTATTTAGTTTTTGAAGTTTAATTACAGCATTCATTTATCCAATCATATTATTTTGGATTCTCTTTTAAATATATTTTGTACAGTATATACACACATATACATATAATTGCCTTTTTTCTGTATTTTTGCATACATAATTCAATAATTAGTAAGAAATAAATTAATAATGACATATATAATACTTTGAATTATGTATTTTTACTATACAATGCTTATTTAATTAATTTTTTTATGAACAAAGTATGTATTGAAATTATGTATTATATATATTATAGTCTATTATGTAATATTATGTATTACATACAATATATATTTTTTCAGTTAAATAGTATCCATCCATCCATATTCTATGCCACTTTATCCTTATTAGGGTTGCGGGGGTATGCTGGAGCCTATCCCAGCTAACTTCAGGCGAGAGGCGTTGTACACCCTGGGCTAGTTGTCAGCCAATTGCAGCAGTCATATAGTACTGTATGTTATTTTGTTTAAACCTTTTTTGGTTAAAACTGGAAATATCAATCAATCTATCAGTTGCACGGGAGATATTATCTCTGTCCAAAAAATGTCAAATGAAAAACAATATATACGGTATTGTCCAATAACAGACAATGCAGATACATCACACCGGGCACCAATATTTTATATGTAGTTAGAATATCGCTGGATATTATACAATAAATAATGAATGGTATTAAAAAAGAAAGACAATTACCTCACTGATATGATAATATGATTTATTATAGATATTATATATATATATTTTATTTTAGCTAACATGAGACCCAACATGAGACAAAAATAGAGCCAAAAACATAACAATATATTATATTGTTAGTGTTATGTTACAGTATATTTAATATAACATCCAATCATGTCACCGAACATACTTTATCTTGTAACCATATATGCATATTCCAAAACCAATCTGTGTATACATACACGTGCTAACACAGTGTACACGCAGTATAAAAAAGCATTTAAAGTGTATTTATGAGTGTTGTTGCTACCTAAAAGGCACATAAGCACCACTACCACTGAGTGGACCTTGCAGCTTTCACTCCCTCCATGTCACATCCTGTGGTGCTGAGCGGGGCCATACGGATGGCCGTTTAACAAGTTCCCCTCCTGCTTTTTAAAGGCACGTTAAAACAAACACAACTCTCTCTCCCCCCCCGTGCATTCGCCGCCAGCCTCCCTCCACTGTGTGAAAAGGTGGGAGAGAGAGTGCAGGGAGGAGGTAAATGTGTGTGTGTGTGTTGACACACTACAGGCTTGGCCTGTAGTAAATACATTAGATTTCACACAGGGGGCCAGTGGATAAATGGAGCTGCTTGCCTGAAGAGTAGACGCACCGGGCCTGCGCTCATTAGCCTCCCTGAGCCACGGCGGGAGAATAAAAGGAGGCCGGGCTTCACCCTGTTGCTTCTACAAAAGAGGGCGTTCATGAGTGTGTCAATCCCTGCTGGGGTCCCACTGAAATGAAAATGCAGTACTTGCGATGACCTGATGAATAGTCAGCACGTCACAGCTTTTAGTAGGTTCAAAAACTCTTTTTTGGCATTTGTTGGCTCCAAAGAGATAAAACTTTGCACATTTTCACAAAAAAAGCATATATTCATTGCGTTATGCAAAAAAAGTTGTAATTTTGTAAGAAAATCCACGAAGTGTCAATATCCGCGAGATTCCGCGTTTACCAGTAAATTCCCATTTTATTGGCCAAAACCGTAATTCCGTCCGCGATTCCATTCGTGATACTGTTGATGTGGAAATCACAGGGCCCTAATGTTATGTGAATAAAGTCCCATTTTATAGAAAGAATTGTAATTTTATAAGACCAAATTTGTAGTTTTTTTAGGAGACAAGTCAAAGTGTAACAGGATTTTCAGTAGTGTTTTTGTTATGATAAGAAAGGCATCTTTTTTCTAAGACAAAGGCTGCAATCTTATGAAAAAATTGAAAAAAGTCATAAAGCTATGGGAATGAAGTACTATTTTTTAAGAATGTTACTGCCTAATAAGTCTTAATTATCTTTAATACGTGTTATGTTGATATGTGATGATGGTATAATAATGAGTAATGTCAAAAGCTGTACAAGGTATAACACATTAATAATAATGTATATTATACATGTGTGTTGTAGGTGTGATATCTTGTTCATGTATTACTGCATATTGTATTAATTTACCAGAATTACTCCTCCCTGAGTCACCACCTTATCGTGGTGGAGGAGTTTGCGTGTCCCTATGATCCTTGGAGCGAAATTGATCCGTAAATCAACAAGGGAAGAGCGGAGGAAAGAGGAGGAAAAAAAGGACCAAAAAAAATTTTTTTTTAAGGAAATATATAATATATGCATGTATGTGTATGTACGTAATATATATATGTGTATGTATGTATGTATACATGTATGTGTGTATGCACAGTATGTATGTGTATTTATTAGCAAATAATGTGAGAGGGGGATAGGATTAAATAAGCTCTCCTTTTCGGACATGTAGAAGTGAGGAATGTAACATGAATAACTCTTTGTACAATGTATGCATATTCAAATCAAATCAAACCAAACCAAACCAGTTCAGAATATGGAGTGATTTTTGGTCCGAATGTGTTAATAATGCTCCTCCCCTGAGCCACCCCCCTATCGTGATGGAGGAGTTTGCGTGTCCCAATGATCCTAGGAGCTAAGTTGTCGGGGGCTGTCATGCCCCTGGTAGGGTCACCCATGACAAACAGGTCCTAGGGGAGGGACCAGACAAAGAGTGGCTCAATAGACCCCAATGATGCACAAAATACTTTGTTTTCCCTTGCCCGGACGCCGGTCACCGGGGCCACCCTCTGGAGCCAGACCTGGAGGTTGGGCACGATGGCCAGTGTCTGGTGGCCAGGCCTTCACCCATTCGGGCACAGCCCGAAAAGGTAACGTGGGTCCCCCCTTCCATGAGCTCACCACTCGTGGGAGGGCCAAAGGGGTCGGGTGCAAAGAGAGCTGGGTGGCGGCCGGAGGCGGAGGCCTTGGCGGTCCGATCCTTGGCTAGAGAAGGTAGTTGTCGGTACGTGGAGTGTCACCTCCCTGTCGGGGAAGGAGCCTGAGCTGGTGCGTGAGGTGGATAAATTCCGGCTAGATATAGTCGGACTCACCTCAACGCACAGCAAGGGCTCTGGAACCAGTCCTCTCGAGATGGGCTGGACTTTATTCCACTCTGGTGTTGCTGGCAATGAGAGGCAACGGGCAGGGGGGGCAATTCTTGTTGCCCCCCGGCTCCAAGCCTGCACGTTGGAGTTTAACTCGGTAAACAAAAGGGTAGTTTCCCTATGCCTTCGGGTGTGGGGAGGAGTGGCTTTGCGCCCTTTTTGGAGTCCTTAGAGGAAGTACTAGAGAGTGCTCCCTCGGGGGATTCCCTTGTTCTGCTGGGTGACTTCAACACTCATGTTGGCAACGACAGTGAGACCTGGAGAGGTGGGATTGGGAGGAACGGCCCCGCTGATCTTAACCCGAGCGGTGTCTTGTTATTGGACTTCTGTGCTCGTCTCGAACGAACACCATGTTCAAGCATAAGGGTTTTCACATGTGCACTTGGCACCAGGACAGCCTGGGCAGCAGTTCGACAATTGACTTTGTGGTTGTTTTGTTGGACTTGCGGCCACATGTTTTGGACACTCAGGTGAAGAGCGGGGCGGAGCTGTCAACCAATCACCACCTGGTGGTGAGTTGGTTCCGAAGGTGGGGGAGGATGCCGGTCAAACCTGGCAGACCCAAATGCATTGTGAGGGTCTGCTGGGAATGTCTGGCAGAGTCCCGTGTCAGAAGGAGTTTCAACTCCCACCTCCGGGAGAGCTTTGACCATGTTCCGAGGGAGGCAGCGGACATTGAGTCCGAGTGGGCGATGTTTTGTGCCTCCATTGTCGATGCAGCTGATCGGAGCTGAGGCAGAACGGTGGTCGGTGCCTGTCGTGGCAGTAATCCCAGAACCCGTTGATGGACACCAGCGGTGAGGGATGCCGTCAAGCTGAAGAAAGAGTCGTATCAGGCCCTTTTGGCCCATGGGACTATGGAGGCAGCTGACAGGTATCGGCAGGCCAAGCGGTCTGCAGCTCTGACAGTCACTGATGCAAAAACCCGGACAGGTTCCTAAAGGCCCTCGATGCTGTGGGCGTGTCTTGGTTGAAATGACTCTGCAGCATCGCGTGGACATTGGGGTCGGTGCCCCTGGACTGGCAGACCGGGGTGGTGGTCCCACAAGACCGGAGGGTGTGTTCTAACTATCGTGGGATCACACTCCTCAACCTTCCTGGTAAGGTATATTCAGGGGTTCTGGAGAGGAGGATCCACCAGATAGTCGAATCTCGGATTCAGGAGGAGCAGTGTGGTTTTCGTCCTGGTCGTGGAACTGTGGACCAGCTCTATACTCTGGGCAGGATCCTTGAGGTTGCATGGGAGTTTGCCCAACCAGTCTACATGTATTTTGTGGACTTGGAGAAGGCATTCAACCGTGTTCCTCTGGGAATACTGTGGGGAGTGCTCCGGGAATATGGGGTATTGGACTACCTAATCCAGGCGGTTCGTTCCCTGTATGACTGGTGACAGAGTTTGGTTCGCATTGCCGGCAATAAATCAGACCCTTTTCCAGTGAGGCTTGGACTCCGCCAGGGCTGCCATTTGTCAGCGATTCTGTTCACTACTTCCATGGACAGAATTTCTAGGCGCAGCCAGGGCGTCGAGGGATTTTAAGTACCTCGGGGTCTTGTTCACGAGTGAGGAAAGATGGAACACGAGATAGACAGGCGGATTTTCTGCAGTGATGCGGACTCTGCACCAATCTGTCGTGGTGAAAAGAGAGCTGAGCCGAAAGGCAACGCTCTTAATTTACCGGTCGATCTACGTTCCTACCCTCACCTATGGTCATGAGCTTTGGGTAGTGACCGAAAGGACAAGATCGCGGGTACAAGCGGCCGAGATGAGTTTTCTCCGCAGGGTGGCTGGGCTCTCCCTTAGAGATAGGGTGAGAAGCACTGTCATCCGGGAGAAACTCAGCGTAGAACTGCTGCTTCTCTGCATTGAGAGGAGCCAGATGAGGTGGCTCGGGTATCTGGTTCCCTCCGAGATGAGCTGGACAAAGTGGCCGCGAAGAGGGAAGCCTGGGCTTCACTTTCCAAGAACAAAAAAACCCACTGTTTTTTGTTAAGTTGTTTTTCCGCAAAGTTCTTATTTTATGTAAAGAAAGTAAAGTAAACTAAAGTTTGGAGTATTGTTACGTTTATGTAAGAGAAAGAAGTCATTTTTATAGGACCTTTACATTTTTTTCTCATAATATTACAACTTTTTCATTGTAATACTGTATTACGAATTTATTCTTGTTACTTTAAGATTTTGTTCTCGTAAGATTACAACTGAAGATAGCTATGCCTATCTTGTATACCTATATACAAGATAATTAGAGATGTGCAATAATATTGGCACACCGATATTATCGGCCCTATAATTTTATTGTTATTTTCTTAATGTTATAAATTACAATTTTATTGGAATAAAAATGTTATATAGGTCAATATCGGGATCATTTTTTCCTCCATAACAAAAAAAATTGAGGCTAATGGGCTCCCGTATTTTCCTGCGCGCAAATGATGACTGCATCGTGACAGCTTGTAAACAACCGTGGGTGGCTAGTAACAAGCTTGTGCCTGACTAACTTTATGTTTGGTATGGAATGATTTCCAATTAGGAATGTTACAATCTGCGTAGGATATGGGGTGTATACTTATACATGTTTGTTAGATAGATTACTTTTTCCCCTTTAATTTAGTATATTGATAGTGTTAAACCACATCGTGTCACAGCCGATGAGTGCTTTGAAAGTGAAGTTAAGCCATTAAGACCTATGGATCGGAGCTTCAGGACACAACAGAATGTACGTAGGCCATAAATGCATGATATTTGAATGATATTTCATTAAAATCTGAAGGTGTGAAATATGTTAAAGTTTCCCCGGAATTACAGTGTACATGCAATTTGTATTGTGGCGTGGAAACTAATAGTGTGCTGCTGCGCTGCTAGTGCGAGCAACAGGAATGGAAGGCAATGAAAAAACCTTAATTGCCTCTTAAAGAGTCACCTGAGAAAAAAAAGACAAAGACAAAGATTAATTCCACAACAGAAGATACAGTATGTAATGTTAAACATATTGGTATCGGTTGATATCAGAATCGGAAATTGAGAGTTGGACAATATCGCAGTATCGGATATCAGCAAAAAAATATCAGACATTCCTAAAAATAATGATCTACTGGCATTTCTCTGATGAGTAAATACATACTTCACACATTGATAAAGTTCCCCTAAAATGATACAAAAACAAGTTCAAGCTGCATAGCCATATTTTCACCAAAGTCTGCCTAACCTTAATTGGTTGGAAAAAATGGTTCCAGATACCAGGAAGTCCATATAAAATACAGGAAGTGAGGAAGACATATGAAGGAGACACACAGGTGAGCCAATGGAAAAGGAAAGGCTCAAATGCCACATTGAGGAATATTATCTTATTTTTAAGAAAAATAATCCATCAACAAATCCAGCCATCCATTTTCTATACCGCTTATCCTCATTAGGGTCGCGGGTACGCTGGAGCCTATCCCAGCTGGCTTTGGGCGGGAGGCGGGGTACACCCTGGACTGGTTGCCATTCAATCGCAGGGCACATATAGACTAACAACCAGTCACACTCACTTTCATACCTATGGACAATTTAGAGTCGTTTGTTCGTTTTTTGGTCATTTGCGTGTAAACCGGTTTCCTCCCACATTCCAAAAACATGCATGTTAGGTTAATTTGTGACTCTAAATTGTCCATAGGTATGTGAGTGTGAATGTTTGTTTGTCTATATGTGCCCTGCGATTGACTGGCGACCAGTCCAGGGTGTACCCCGCCTCTCGCCCAAAGTCAGCTGGGATTGGCTCCAGCATCCCCGTGACCCTAATGAGGATAAGCGGTATAGAAAATGAATAAATGAATGAATGCGTGTAAACCCCCAAGCCCTCAATTTGGCCAGTCCCTTTCTTTGCATCACATGCTATGTGTGAAAACAAAAGTGGTGTATTGAGCTCACATGACAGCAACACAACCTGACATCTGCAGCCATGTCTTCAAGCAGCAAGTGCTTGTTTCACAATTAATTTGGTTCATAGAGCCGTTTGCTCTTCGCAAGGACTAACACCAGTTCTGCCGAGATTTGGCTCAGTTTGCACATTGCAGGACTTTTTAAAAGAGTGCCAACAACCTCTGTGCACCCCGCAAAGGCCTTTTTGTTTTTGTTTGTCGACATCACGTTAAGCAAGCTGGACGTGCCTGTGAGTTTCTTTTAGTTTGTCTAATTGAGACACTGCATGGAGAAGCTACGGGCTTTCTTTTGCACTCAACTAAACCGCCTTGGCAGCCGGCGTGTGTGCAATGCCAAGCTGGAGGCTGCGTCTTTGTATGCACCTCAGACTTTTTCTTATGCAGACAAATGAATCCCTCCTATTTTTTTATTTGGCACTCATCAGCGGGTTACTTGTGAAAAAGCGCCCAAGTGAGGATTGTAAGTGAGCAGGACACTCGTCACAGGTCCGCCCATGAGACTCAGTGACACCTGTCATCATGGCTTACTCTGAAGACCTGCTACGTAGCACCTCCAGCCTCGCCTCCGCCGCCATCGTACCACAGAGGGATGGAGGAGGGTAGGGGACGGCAGATTAATAGATCCTCTCTGTTCTCTACTGGTAGCGAGGTTAGCGGGCACATTGTAGGCTGAGAGGAGGGATGAGGAGACGCAGAGGGAAGTTGGCCTGGTTGTCCTTCAGATGATGCGTTCAGGGCCCTGTGGCTATTACTTCCCACATGACTGTATACTCTGGACAAAGAGGATGTGCGCGTGTGTGTGTGTGCGTGTTGCGGTTGTTCTATAACCACTTTACTGTTCATGTATTGCTTTGTAAACATTCAACCTACCTTGGGAGGTTAAATAACCTTTCTGATCAATTAGTTTTTCCCACGATTATTGGATAAAGTTTAATAACCACTTTTAAAAAATTGGAAAATAGAGAATAGAGTGGAAGAAGAGGACGAATAGAAGAAAAGAGGAAGAATACAGGAAAATAATACAAAATTTTGGTCAGTGAAGGAACAGAAATAAAGTATGGACAGAAACACTAACTCGGTGTTCCTCATTGGTGTCACAAAAAAGGAAATATTTGACATGGTCAATAAATGTGAAGCAAAATGCTGCTGAAATGGAAAGGAATCGACATGGGAAAGATGAAAATGGTAATCAAACAGATCGCAGAAACTTATTTCAGACCGTCAAATTTCCAAAGAAAATGATAACAGTCAAAGTACTTCTAATTTTCAAAAACAGAGACAAACATCAATTTACAAATGATCGCAGTGCTTAGTTATTACCACTATTTTCCAAAATTATTGGAAAGCTGAAAGGTTGGACAAATTTATCTATAAGAATAAATTACTCATGAGCAGCCAATATGGATACAGTAATTAATAATTTCAACATCCATGGCAGATATCAAAATTACTGAGGAAATTGTATTAAAATTATAATTAAATTCTGCTATAGACCTCATAAAGTGTGCCGCTGGTAGTATTTATGGATTTGACAAAACCTTTCGATATACTTCATTACCACATCCTAACTGCAAAAATACAAAGGTACGTAAACAGAGGGTGAGTGTGGAATTAGGTTAAAAGCCGCAAACAGGAAGCAATATGTGAAGCTAGGATAATACCCTTTGGCATCCATCCATACATCAATTTTTTTCCGCTTATCTGAGGTCGGGTCGCGGGGGCAGCAACCTAAGCAGAGAATCTCAGACTTCCCTCTCCCCGGCCACTTTGTCCAGCTCTTCCCAGCAGACGCCGAGGCGTTCCCAGACTATGTCTCTCTGCTGGCCCTGCTGTCCTGGGGCTTCCCCGAGGCCTCCTACCGGTCAGACATGCCCTGAACACTTCCCCAGGGAGGCGTCCGGGAGGCATCCTAACCAGATGCCCGAGCCACCTCATCTGGCTCCTCTCAATGCTGAGGAGCAGCGGTTCTACTCTCAGTCTCTACCGGATGACAGTGCTTCTCACCCTATCTCTAAGGGAGAGCCCAGCCACCCTGCGGAGAAAACTCATCTTGGCTGCTTGTACCCACGATCTTGTCCTTTCGGTCACTACCCAAAACTCATGACCATAGGTGAGGGTAGGAACGTAGATCGACCGGTAAATTGAGAGCTTTGCCTTTCGGCTCAGCTCTCTCTTCACCATGACAGACCGGCGCAGAGTCCGCATCACTGCAGACGCTGCACCAATCCGCCTGTCCATCTTGCGTTCCATCCTTCCCTCACTTGTGAACAAGACCCCGAGGTACTTAAACTCCTCCACTTGAGGGAGGACCTCATCCCCGACCTTGAGATGGCACTCCACCATTTCCCGGGCGAGAACCATGGACTCAGACTTGGAGGTGCTGATTCTCATCCCAGCCGCTTTACACTCAGCTGCGAACCGATCCAGTGAGAGTTGAAGGTCACGGCTCGATGAAGCCAACAGGGCCACATCATCTGCAAAAGCAGAGACCAAATCCTGCGGCCACCAAACCGAAACCCCCTCAACGCCCTGGCTGCGCCTAGAAATTCTGTCCATGAAAGTAACGGTTGAATGCCTTCTCCAAGTCCACAAAATACATGTAGACTGGTTGGGCAAACTCCCATGCACCCTTAAGGACCCTGACCAGAGTATAGCATTAGTCCACAGTTCCACGACCAGGACAAAAACTATGCTGCTCCTCATGAATCCGAGATTCGACTATCGGATGGATCCTCTTTTCCAGAACCCCGGAATAGACTTTACCAGAAAGCCTAAGTAGTGTGATCCCACGATAGTTAGAACACACCCTCCGGTACCCTTTCTTGAAAAGTGGAACAACGACCCCGGTCTGCCAGTCCAGGAGCATCGACTCCGATGACCATGCGATGCTGCAGACTCATGTCAACCAAGACACGCCCACAGCATCCAGGGCCTTAAGGAACTCCGGGCGGATCTCATCCACCCCCGGGGCCTTGCCACCAAGGATCTCCCAGAGATAGGAGAACCCCCCTCACAGTCCCCAGGCACTGCTTCCATGGTGGAAGACGTGTCGGTGGGATTGAGGAGGTCTTCAAAGTATTCCCTCCACCGGTCCACAACATCTCGAGTCGAGTTCAGCAGCACTCAGTCCCCACCATACAGTACACTGTGTTGACTGTGCACTGCTTCCCCCTCCTGAGACAGCGGATGGTAGTCCAGAATCTCTTTGTTGCGGACCGCTTGGTCTGCAGGTACCCATCAGCTGCCTCCAGAGTTCCATGGGCCAAAAGGGCCTGATAGGACTTTTTCTTCAGCTTGACAGCATCCCTCACCACTGGTGTCCACCAACGGGTTCTGGGATTACCGCCATGACTTGGACGGCTTGGAGCCGGAAGGGCAACAAGAATTGCCATCCCTGCCCGTCGCCTCTCTTTGCTGGCAACACCAGAGTGGAATGAAGTCCAGCCCATGTCGAGAGGACTGGTTCCAGGCGAGGGAAAACTAAGTCCTTTGTTCTTGTGCATCATTGGGGTTTATTGAGCCACTCTTTGTCTGGTCCCTCCCCTAGGACCTGTTCGTCATGGGTGACCCTACCAGGGGCATGACAGCCACCAACAACTTAGCTCCGAGGATCATTGGGACACGCAAACTCCTCCACCAATTATAATAGGACTTATTACTGGGACCAAAACTGTTCAACCTATACTGTATATAAAAGAGATCTGTAAAGTCACGCAAAACCTAAAGCTACTATTATTTTCATACTACTGCCTTACCCCGCGACCTGACCTCTGATAAGCGGAAGAAAATGGATGGATGGATGGACTACTGCCTTATTAGCCCACTCGAGCTAATAAAAAGGCACAGTTGAAATGACTACACTAAAGAGATAGTTTGATAAAACAGATTATCCCTGAACCCAATCTTAGTAAAACTAAGATAATGCTATTTCGTAACAGCAGAAAGGATAATTACGCGCAAATACAGATTGATGGCGTGGACATTGAAAGGGTGAACGAAAGCTTTTTTGTGGGTCATAATAGATAAAAAGATGACCCAGGAATGTCACATGAAAAATATACCACATAAAGTGGCGAGAAATATATTGAATAAAGCAAAAATCACTCCCTATTCTCGATGGTTTTCTGATATTACCATATCTAAGTTATTGTGTGGTGATATGGGGAAATGTTTATAAAAACAAACTCCCCTTGCTAAAGGTACTGCAAAAGAGATCAGTTAGGATAATAAATAATGCCACACATGGAGAACAAACAAATCCTTTACTTCTACAATCACAATGATTAAAATGTGCTGATCTAGTTAATATTATTTATTTGTTTAATTGATCAAGTTAATTTTTATTATGCATAAAGCAAACAATAATCTGCTAGCCTCAAATGTTATACAACTCTTCTCAACGAGATAGGAAAAATATGACCACAAGGAAAAATTTAACTTTAAACACGTATATGCAAGGACAATGATGGCTTCAGCATTTCAGTACGTGGAATCAGATTAAGGAACAGATTAAACAAGTAACTCAAACAATGAACTAAAATGGCCGATTTCAAGAAACAATACAAGCAGTTTGCAAAGTACACAGAAGAAGAGATCCTTAATTACTGTGAATATGCAATGCCTAAGGATAAGCGGTATAGAAAATGAATGAATGAATGAATGCAATGCTATGTATAATCACTACATCACTTACTACTAACTCTTCATTCTTGTGAGTTTATTGTCTGTACTCACCCATTATCCAACTATTTTATGTTCTGTCTATTTTATTTGTCAATGCTATGTCCAACTAACCCGTTTACCGCAGTTGATGCACGGATGGGGGTACTCTTTTTGAACATGTGGAACTGTGATTTGTAATGTAAGAAGTATTGCAATATAACCTGTAGGCATGTTCAAATAAATTAAACCATAACCATATTTTGCCTGGAGATTCCTCGGTGCGACCCTCAAAACCTTTCATTTGGAAGAAAACAAAAAAGGTCAAAAGCAAATAAAATCTACAGTCTCTAACTAGTGTTACATCAAAAACATAACATTACACATTAACAGGTCATGAGTTTTTTTTTAAAAATAACTCCAAAGATAATTTCATGAATGAACATTCAGTAGCTTTACGTACTTACCTCTACATGTGCTTTAAAATGTCAATTGTGCTTCTCATGGGTGTTTACAATGAATTCATCAGCTGCATCAATATAGTTTGCTCCATACAAACTATTACAGCATTGGTTATGCTGTTCCACTATGTTGTGCAATGTACTTGTTAATAATATATGTTAGCAAAGAGAGCTATGTTTTCTTTTCCATTTTGTTAAACTCATTATTACAAGTAACATTCCCTCTAAGCTGTGCACGTGAGCAGTTGCAGACTGATCCTGTATTCCCAGCGCAGAGGAAATCTTTGCAGCGCAACAAAATGAAATCCAACCTGAACTGTGAGGAAAATAAACACGTTAAAAAATTTTCTGTACCATTTTGCAATGCAACTCTGTGAGTTACAAGCTGTAACAAACAATGACCAACACTGTCCAGCCAATGCTAAGAGCCTGTTGGTATGTAGTTGCCTACGCAGCCAGTCAATCCGTTAACAGTGCGTTACATAGTGTCTGTTTTGCAGCTCACTTTTTTGCTAACTGTGCAGCAGACTTAACTGAGCTAAATGGTGCTTGCTGACCCCGTATTATGGCAAAATGAACAGGAAGTGCCACATCCATTCACCGAGCTGAAGTAAGAAAAGGTTTTTAAGGTGAACTGAGAACTGACGAGAAGAGCAAGAGTTGAGTATGGGTGACATTATTTTTTCCAACGAGAAAGTGCTTCTCAGAGCCAGTTTGTAAAGTTGAAAAGTGCCAGTTGAAAAGTGCGAACTTAATGAGCGGCCTAACTATACATCGGAGGATCCTACCATGTAACCACCAGGCCACAGAAACGTAACAAAAACGTTCCAGTGCAACAAAAGGGGCAACCAACTGATGCTTAAAAACAAAAAAGTGTTTCTGCAACACAAATGCTAAGTTTCCGTAACGTTTTAGAATGGCTAGCTTGTATGTGATAATGGGACATGCTTTTATTTTGACAGCTGGACACAGGAAGTGTTATTGCCCGAGCGATGCTGGTGGTTGTTTTCCTCTGTTTACTTTTTTTTTTCTTCATTTTTTATTTATACAAAAGGGAACATATACAACAAATGTGGCATCATCCAGAAAGAAAACGTGGCAGAACAAAACAGAAAGAAAAGAAGGAAATAAATTATACATATTTAACCAAATAAATGGTAAAAAAAAATAAAAGAAATAAAAAATGAAATGATAAACTAGATGTTTCTTACAGATTCAGATAATGAATTAGACGAAATAGTTCAGTTCTTCAGCTTGTCTAAGGTGGACAAAAAAGAAGGCTGTATTGCTGACCTTGTGGTATACAATATACAAAGTACCACAGAGTAGAAGTTGGACTCTCAGTGGTTCTCAGGTCTTGGACATGTGTGATACTATAAGTGTGCATGTCTGATGGCGCTCACGGAGCTGAAAGGAATGCTCAAGTTGTTTGTGTGTATGCTCAGACACTTGATACAGCTAAGAAATAAGTTTGTTATGTAAAGTATTCAAATTTAGGAAATACCTGCCTGTCTCCAGTTATTATTGCCTGCTTCAAATTTAAGTTTAGGGTCAATAAACGACTATAATTTATTGTTCAATGGCTAATTTAGTCACCCAGTTCCGCTGTGCAGGTATTGATCATACTATGTTCATATTGATAATTATGATGGGTTGATCATCCAAGTTAATGGCTTTATTAAAACAAAGTTGCATGGATTTAGTATTTGCCGTGTTGTTAGTTTTCGGTAGATTGATGGCTAATGGACACTTGTAGTGATGTGCATGGTGAACAGAACTTGCAGGTAGACAGCGACAATTCTGTGCTCTATATGAGTGATGATTAGTCTGTTATGAGTGGCCATGCTGAAAGTCGCCGAGACAGAAGGAGGAGGGGTAGGAGGGTCTGAATATGGCCTGTTTGGTTCAGAAAGCATTTAACAACTTCCCCTGGAAATTGAAAGAGGAAATAGTTTGGGGCTGGATTGCAGTGGGGGGTGGGGGTGAAACCCATATGAGGACCAGATGAAGAGAGAGCACAGCAGCCAAGCAGGGCTGACAGTGGGACAGAGACGGGGGTGACGTGCTTTGATGTCCTTCAGTTTACATGAAAAACAACGGCAAAAAAAGAAAATGTTTGTGTATTTGTGTACAAGTGAGGACTGTGTGTTTATGAGGTCTTTTACAAACTTTTCAACATGAACCCCTTCGACTTTAATTCAGCTGTGTTCCTTACTAATGACTTCCATCCAATGGGGTTTTTTGTGTGTATGGGAGTACTGTAAGAAAACATGCCAAGTCGATATCCGAGTCACTGAAAGACTAAAACTTTAATACATACAAGACAACAATGCCAAAACAGCATGTTGCACATTAATATAATAATAATTATAATAACTAACATAGTCATTTATTTATTTATATAAATCCATTTCAATAATAACTCAGTTGTGTAAAACTTGGTGCATTCCATCAAATAAATGTTATTTGCTTGTTGTACCTCTCAAAATAAAATTACATTTTTGTCCTTATATTTTTGAAAACCCGTGATAGATTTAACCTGTGAAATTTGAACCACAAAGTGGCAAGGGGCGACTGTACTACATAATATTTCTGTGTAGGAAGGCCTTCTGTATCACGCCCCTGCTGAGCTTTCTATATGTTTAAATATGTCTAATCTGTTCCATATTCATTGATCATATTGTTGACAGTGTTACACCAAATAAACATGCAGTGTAAAAATCTAAATGTCATAGTTGACCGTGTAATTTTAAACTGCGGATGTAACGGATGTAAAACGTAGCATTCATTTTCTCGTTGTTTTAAAGTAGCATCAGATTCAACGGACATCCCGACAAATGCTCCACAACACCAGTTTTTTTTAAAGGTTCATCACTAAACAGTCAATTGGACTCACAGCCATGTGCC
Source organism: Oostethus manadensis (assembly GCA_024372805.1). Lineage (NCBI taxonomy): Eukaryota > Metazoa > Chordata > Actinopteri > Syngnathiformes > Syngnathidae > Oostethus > Oostethus manadensis. The sequence goes on along the minus strand of QODF01000164.1, from coordinate 780,927 downwards.
TTTATAACTGCCAAGAGCTTCAAACTGAATTTACTGCAGGTGTGTTCCTCAACGCTGCTACGTGTCAGTGTTTTTCATTCAATTATGCTGTCAGTCTTTTTTTTTTATGTTCTGCTTCAGTTATTGCAAGTAAAACATCAAGGTCGATTGGAAGTGAGCCAGAGGAGGGAGGGGGTCCAAACGAGTATGGGACTCCTGCATAATTTAGGCTTTCATCCAATTTGGGACCTGCTCGGTTTTGGCGTAAGAGTGGCGTCTCGCACTTGCTTGTTTTGCGCTTGTAGTCTTCAGGCAAGTCATGTGCAGAACCTGGCGTGGCGTCCTGTATCAAACTAACGCTAGCATGACTATATAGTTTATCTTAACCACTGGAGGTTACTTTAAAAAACAAAAACAACAAAAGAGGGAGTATTCACGTATAGCTTTAATCTGGTTGGAAAAGCTGCGTTCTCATGCAATGCAGAGTCAAACCCCCTGAGAATGGTGGTATTGGGGGTGAGGTGGGGGCGTGAAGCATGGTGAAGCATGGTGAAGCATGGTGCACCGTGTGTCAGGGGGAAACAATATTGTGGGTGTCTTCCAAAATCTCCACAAAAACCAGAGTTATTGTGAGAAAAGTTGAAGTCAAAAGTCATCTTCAATTGCCCTTCCTATTTGATTTACCACTGGAGTGTCTTTGGTGTGCCGGTGTGGTCGATTTGTATGTGATTTTTATTCAAGAACAGAGAACAGAGACATTTTATAAACTGCTGTTCAATTATCTATGTGTGATTCTCCTGAAATGGGTACCACTGGGGTGGTCCTGCTTTTTAAGAAAGGAGACCAGAGGGTGTGTTCCAACTATCGTAGGATCACACTCCTCAGCCTTCCTGTTAAGGTCTGTTCAGGGGTTCTGGAGTGGAGGATCCGCCGGATAGTCGAATCTCGGATTCAGGAGGAGCAGGGTGGTTTTCGTCCTGGTCGTGGAACTGTGGACTAGATCTGTACTCTCTGCAGGGTTCTTGAAGGTGCATGGGAGTTTGCTAATCCAGTCCACATGTCTTTTGTGGACTAGGAGAAGGCATTCGACCGTGTTCCTCGGGTAGTACTGTGGGAAGTGCTCCGCGAATATGGGGTATCGGATCACCTAATTCAGGGGGTTCATTCCCTGTATGACCGGTGTCAGAGTTTGGTTCGCATTACCAGCAATAAGTCGGACCCGTATCCAGTGAGGGTTGGACTCCACCAGGGCTGCCCTTTGTCACCGATTCTGTTCATTACTTTCATGGACAGAATTTTCAGGTGCAGCCAGGGCGTCGAGGGGTTCTGGTTTGGGTCTCTGCTTTTTGCAGATGATGTAAACTGAAACTGAAAAAGAACAAATTATGTTTTATTTTAATATGGAAATTGGTTAGAGAATTTTTTTTATTTAATTGTATTTTATTTTTTTATGTTTTTTTATTGAATAGGATACACCACAAGTTTGTGTCTGTTTACTCCAAGTATGCAGTTTTTTGACGATATCTATGTCAAGCGTATAGGTTTTTATTTGCCATTTGTGTTGGGACACATGGGGAATCTTGTACAGTTCTCTTCGGGTCAGTTACAAGAAAAACTGAAAGTTAAAAGTTAAAATAGGCCTACGTTAAAAATATATATGAAAGAAGTAAGCTAAAACATACAACAATCAAGGAAGATAAATATATGTATCTATATACATGCACCCCCATGCGCATATCCATATACTGTACAAGATAGAGTTATAGTTTATAATAATACACATACAGTACAGTATGTCTATACATATCTGTACATACACATATATACACGCTTACACACATACATACATACACACAGATGTACACATACACACAAACTATATATACAGTACATACATACATACATACATACATACATACACCTGCACACACCCCTATATACATATATTACACACACACAAATATATATGTATATGTATACATATACACATATACATGCATACACACATACACAGTTTAAAATTTACAGGTTTGCAAGTACACGTGCCTACGCACACCTACACACCCATAAGGCAATACTGTCATATAATAGTGTCTAACAGGTTTTAACAGAGTCTCTAATTATTGACTTGCCATCAGTCTGACTGTGGCTGGGAAAAAACTGTTGAAGAAACGAGTTGTGTGGGTCCTGATACTGTCCACTCTACTGCGTCTCAGGTGATGTGATTTTTATTCAATAATTATCAGAAACATTTAATAAACTGATGTTCAATTTTCTATGTTCTTTTTCTTCTTTTCCTTTCGGTTAATCCCTCCAGGGGTCGCCTGCGAATGAATTGCCTCCATCTAACTCTGTCTTCTGCATCCTCTTCTCTTGCACCAACTACCTTCATGTCCTCTTTCACTACATCCATAAACCTCCTCTTTGGTCTTCCTCTAGGCCTCCTGCCTGGCTGTTCAAAACTCTGCATCCTTCTACCAATATATTCACTACTCTCCTCTGGACATGTCCTAACCATCTGAGTCTGGCCTCTCTGACTAGTCTAGCTTCAACTACTCTTTCCCATAACTTCATCGTATGGCTCATCAGCTTTATTCCTCTGTAGTTGCCACAACTCTGTACATCTCCCTTGTCCTTAAAAATGGGCACCAGCACACTTGTCCTCCATTCCTCAGGCATCTTTTCATTATCTAAGATCTTGTTAAACAACCCGGTCAGGAACTCTACTGCCACCTCTCCTAGACACTTCCATACCTCCACAGGTATATCATCAGGATCGAGTGCCTTTCCAATTTTCATCCTCTTTAATGCCCTCCTCACTTCTTCCTTACTAATCTTTGCTACTGCCTGGTCCACAACAGTCACCTCTTCTACTCTTCGTTCTCTCTCATTTTCCTCATTCATCAACTCTTCAAAGTACTCTTTCCATCTTCCCATGGCACTACTGGCTCCTGTCAATACCCTTCCATCCTGTGCAGAGAAGAGGATGAAGCAGGTTAGGTCCTTAATCCCCCTAACCTGCTGCAGATCTCTCTGTCTTGCCAACCTGTATAGATCTTTCTCTCCCTCCTTGCTGTCCAACCTAGCATACAAGTCATCATAAGCCCCTTGTTTGGTCTTTGCCACCTTTACTTTCACCTTACCTGCATTTCCTTGTACTCCTGTCTACTCTCTTCAGTCCTCTCAATGTCCCACTTCTTCTTAGCTAACCTCTTACTCTGTATACACTCCTGCACCTCCTCATTCCACCACCAAGTTTTCTTACCTACTTTCCTTTTAGATGACACACCAAGTACTCTCCTACCTGTCTCCCTGATCACAGTAGCTGTAGTTGTCCAGTCATCTAAAGGATCTCCTGGCCACCTATAGCCTTTTTCAACTCCTTCCTAAAAGTCATGCAACACTCTGCCTTTTTTAGCTTCCACCATTTCTTCCCACCCTATGCTGTCTGGCAACACTCTTACCTACCACTGCTTTGACATCAATCTTGTTCAATTTTCTATGCTTTTTAAAAAATAGGTTTTGATAAACCCACTGTGTTTTTGCTTACCCCAGATCTGCCATTTTTTGATGATTCACATATTATTTTTACCTACAAATTCAGAGACTAGAAACATTTCTAAACTGTTGTTCAAGCAAGAAAAGTGATAATTGAGCTATTGGATATCTCATCCCAGTGACTTCACAGTAAAGAAGCAAGAAACAGAAAGGTTGATCTTGGGGTCAATGTAAAGCAGCCTGTTTGCAGCCACGCACGTCGATATACAAGGGAAACGGGAAGGAAGGAAAGAGACAGAAGGGGGGAGAAGGTCAGGACACCCAGCCTGAACTAGAGTTAGCGAGTCTTTCAGTGTTCCCAGGGCCTGTCTGTGAAAGCAGCGTTCAGGGTTACAGGTCTGGCCCCGAGCACTGGCGCTGTCACTGGGAATTACAAAGAGGATAAGAGTGTAACCTGCACTAACGCGGCAACACACAGCCTGGAGGAGGAAGATGGGGTGGCGAGGCTGCATGAAGGAATGAAGAATTCCTTCCAGTGAATGCAATGTTCTGAAAGAAAATGAAGAAAATGAAAGAAAATCTAAAAAAAGACGTCATCTTTCGGTTTCTCCAGGGTCTAGAGACAGGACAGGATGACCTTTTCTCCACAAAGTGAGTCAACGCTTTTCTTCCCTTCACTCACTCACACAGCAGTGATCAGGAGAGATGCAGCTGTGACCCCATGAGAAAAAAGTTAGCAATCAGAGGATGAGTTTATTACTAATTTTTAGATAGTGGTGATCCGTGAAGCAATCGTGTAGCTAATTCATGTTATTCTTTTTTCACTGCAGTCCTTTGTCCAGTTATTTCAACAATATCAAAAACATGTTTGAATTTGTCTTGTTATTTCCCAAAAATGGGTCATGTGAGAGTGATCCTCTTATATCCATTTGCTATGCCGCTTATCCTCATTAGAGTTGCGTGTATGCTGGAGCCTATCCCAGCTGACTTCGGGATACACCCTGGACTGGTCGCCAGTCAATCGTAGAGCAGACAGACAAACATTCACGCTCTAATGGACAATTTAGACTTGCCAATTAACCTAACATGCATGTTTTTGGAATGTGGGAGGAAACCGCCGTACCCGGAGAAAACCCACACACGCACGGGGAGAACATGCAAACTCCACACAGAGATGCCCAACCGAGATTCCAACCCTGAACCTCCTGACTGTGAGGACAATATGATACCCAGTCATCCACCGTGCGGCCTTATATTCGAGCCAACAGAGTAAAAAGACAAAAGAACAAAAAAAGATAACAATGCACATACAGTAGCACAACAGCAGTAGAAGTTGCAGTGTGTCGCTGTACAGTAAAAAGCAAGTATATACTGTACATATTTAGCAGGTTTTTTTAAATCTGAAAAACAAAGCAAGCTATTTTTGCTATCTTTAAATTTGTTTTTTTTTTCAATGTTGTTATTGTTTTTTAATAAAAAGAAAAAACAAATTTGGAGATACAGTACTTTTCACTGTAATGATACAGTATATAATTGTACTATCAGTAGTTTTACTGCTAATGTTTCCGCTACTAACAGGAAACATTAGTTTCAGTTTGCATGTTGTCTAATTTCAAAGTAAGAGAAGCTTGATGTGTTGAGAGAATGCAACGCTGCCAGCGCCAATGTCTGCTTTTTGTTTTCTGAGATGATAACTTTGCTCGTCAAAGGCCTGCGTTGATGATCACATCCTCCGTAGGCTGCAGTCAAATGTACAGGGTATTTGTTCCGGCTTTTTTCATTAAGTATACCACGTTCAATGGGAATAACAAAATCTGTTTTAGGTCTTTTAATGTTGAAAATATACTCCAAATACATATACAAATGACAAGTTTCCCTTTGGAACACACAAAGACAGTGATCATGATTATGGACAATAACATCTAAACACAATATCAAACTTAATCAATGTATCCCTTTAAGTAACCATGACAGAAGCACCCTATTATTCAACATGTCTCTAGAGAAGTTTAAACATTTCTGAGAGATACAGTGCCCCCCAGTGTTACTAGAAGGTACTGCTCAGTGTTACGTGAAAACATACAGTACATTATGTTTACATTATGACTTGCTGTTTACAAACAGAAATACACATATTTAATTAAATAGTTGCAACTCAAGTTTATTATGCAACATATACAATAATATAAAGATTGGTTTAAAACTATTTGACATATACAGTATTTGTTGCTCTTTGAATATTTTTTGAAAGAACAATCACTTTTATGATTAAAAAAGGGTATTTTCTTAATCCAACAAACAAACAAACAATACTTTTGTTGTGTTTCTTTTATTATGGAAAGGAAAAAATTGTCATGTTTGCGCACTGTGGCATTGCATTTGTGGTGGCGACCCCAGGATGCCAAAGATGACAGCCGATTGCAGGTGAAATATTTATTTTAACTAGAAAAGCACTCAAAGAGAGCAGACCTCTGCCAAGTGCCATAGTTCCCATGTAGTGATGCATACCAAATTTATAATCCTACATTTTTTTGGATCAGTCTTTGATATTTTGTAGAACCTGTCCTATTTATCCCTAAGTGCTCCGTCCATTTTTTTTTCCATCTTGGAATGCTAAAGAATCCTCTAAAAAATGATATACTAAATTATTTTACATATACAGTATATATATACATCTGACATTTTATTCTGTCGTGGTCTTTTGCACATTAGAAAATAATCTAAAAATACCACTTTCATAGACTCGGCATCTTTACTTTAGAATGTAAGATGGATATCTACATCAACAGATAACTGTAGGATCAATTACAATACACAATTACGTTTAAATAAATCATATCAGCTTGACATTAAACATGTTTATGCAATCAAATGGCAAAGTATGTGAGTGCAAACCAAAGCAGGTGTGGAATTCCATGCTCACTGAAGGTTAAAGCAGGGTCAGGGATGAGGTCAAAAGGTCCTACAGGTACCCCCACAACCTTTCTGTCTTTAGAAACACACACGCACGGGGGCATTGTGAAGGTCCCTTTTGTCACGCAAACAGGGCTGGGCAGAGCTCCAATATGCAGACAACATGCCAGGTTAAGTGATGGGTGTGGCGAGGTCACAAAGATCACCATCTCTTTAATTACATAGGACAGGACATGGTCAGCCACTTATATTTCAGCTTACCTGTAAGTGTCTGTTCATATGTACACAATAGGCGCTGCATTCCAACAACAGCCTGATACACTTAAATGGATCATGAATGCATGGCCATAACTCTCAGTTCTAAAATTGTTTGGATCATGAATGCATGGCCATAACTCTCAGTTCTAAAATTGTTTGGATCATGAATGCATGGCCATAACTCTCAGTTCTAAAATTGTTTGGATCATGAATGCATGGCCATAACTCTCAGTTCTAAAATTGTATGGATCATGAATGCATGGCCATAACTCTCAGTTCTAAAATTGTTTGGATCATGAATGCATGGCCATAACTCTCAGTTCTAAAATTGTTTGGATCATGAATGCATGGCCATAACTCTCAGTTCTAAAATTGTTTCAGTTTTTACCAGAAAAAAAACCCTAAGCATGCACGCCTCAAGGAACGTGCTTTCACCGTACTAACTTAATGACTCTACTGGCCTACTTTCTCTTGAGGCTTTGAGGCAGGAACACACTCTTTTGGAGCATGACCGCGTCACCCTCCAGCTCTTCCCCTGTTGTCTTGTGCTTCAGGTGCACACAAGAAAACCCTGTTTTGCTTTTTTTCTTACTAGTGTATTACAAATTGGAACGACTGCTATGAACTATTCATAGTAGCTGACTTATAGCTTTCAACCAAAGCTGAGACAGTTAAACTACATGTTGAAACTCACTGTACTGATGTTTATATTGAATCGCCATATACAGTGGCACTTATTTAACCCCCATGCATTTGGAAAGTGTGCACATTTTCAGTTAGTGGAGACTTTCATCTGTGGTATTAGTGATGTTGAGCTATTTAAATTGTTGCATTGGTTCATTGCTTTTATTGCTGAATTTTATAAATGATGTAAAAATTCCGTTTTTGGACAAAACAATCAGTACAATGCAATTGTGACAGCCCAGAATTGTAATAACATAAAAAAAATCTAAGTGCAAAAAAAGGGATATGTGAAAAATAGATACATAGAAATAATACATATAAAATACACATTTAAATTGATTCAAATGGCATGTAGACAATCTGCAAGTGCATTAAAATATGGATTGATTGAGTGTTTCATTATTTCGAGCCAGAAAAATAAAATAACACACATTGTACATTACTGTACACACTGCACCCACCCTGACAATTTATTTTCAAATAAAAATTGATATTAATGATCATTTGCATTACTGTAGATGCTATGCTTACTTCATGCATCACCTCATACACATTCGGTAAGATTGCGTTCAAAATTAAAGCGGGAATGTGTCGAACGAAATAAGTATGAAAGCGGACTGATTTGTTCTTTGTTATTGTCTCTAACCAAAGCCACATCATTTTATTATATTTATGTTTATTATTTTAATCTAAACAGGAGTTTTTTCCTCCCTTGTGGCTTCTAATCAGTGTTGTCTAACGAATGCACTGCAGCCAAGATAAAACCTCTTTCAGCTTTTGTTTACTATAAACAACATGATAGGCATCACACAAAAGGAGGCCTTCAGGCTGGAGAGTGTAGGACTAACAAAGGAGGAGGGAAAAAACAAAATGCTGCATGTTGTATTACTGAAATGCAAAAGATTGGTGTGTAATGTAACAAGTGCAATATTGATACAAGTTGATTAGTAGGATACCACATGTTTATGTTAAAGCCAATGTTTGGCTGCTACAGAGAAACATTTTGACCAGCTGACTGATGCTCGCTGCAGTACGGTTCCCGTTGTGGATCCCATCAATTCAAAGAAGAAGAACGCCTCAGATCACATTTGCTCTGCTTTCTCCAAATATGATGCTGACGTTTTAGTGGAGTATATTTACATTTGTGAAAGTGTTGCATAAAGTATGTGAGTGTGTGTGTTTTACGTATGTTACTCCCTGTTGCTCAGGTGTGCTGCATGTATGTATGCATGTTCACAAATAAAGGGTTAACCTTGAGCATAAATGCTGTATTTTCTCTTTTTCTCAGTCTCCTGTTGTCACCGAGCGTGTGGTCTACAAACGCACAAAACCACCAGGGTGTCTAATTAGTTCCTGCTCCAAAAACATGGGCATTAGCAGCTGTGACTGTAGGCAACCTCCTGATGTGGTCAGCATCCAGCAGCTTTGGTCTCTAATACATTAATTTCAATGAGCTGAAAAATGATTTGACTCAAATTTTACACTTTCTGCTCGCCCTAAATGCTATTACTAGGGATCTCCTAAAATATCAGCTGACCAGTCGTATCCTACACCGGCTTAAAAATTAGATAATGAATATCGGATGACGGCACGTGCCGCAGAGCTCCACAGAGCACCATGCTTGCTAGCTCATTATGTTTGCGTTCTGCAATCATTTCCAAGTTTCTGTTTCTAATTGTAAATATGTCGTTTGAAATGACTGAAAAGTGTAAACTGATTTGAACAACTGCAAAGCAGCTGTACATGCACCTAACATGAACCAAAACAACAAAATAAGAGCACAAAGCAGGGCACAAAGTGAAAAAACATGCAGCACTTTGGTACTTTTCTTTAAGTTTTTGTTTTGCATGTTCTAGTGTTTGTCTTATTTTTCACAAACAGCATTTACGGTAGACCCTCGCCACTTCAAATTTTATGGCTTCACTCTGCCTTGGTCTTTCAAAAATACAGTATATTCAGTAGTAAATGCTTGCTGTTTTGTGGTTGTATATGGCCTATTATTGGCAACAAATGCACATGCGTATATTTTGCCTTTTTAATTTTTTTTTTAAATTAAGCATTTTTAAGCATACACATGGCTACAATTACAGTACATTCAGAAGATGCATTCAAAGACGTGATAAAGAGTATTCTGCACTGGTCACGAGGTGTCACTAATTGATGATGCCTGCGGTGTGGTGTGGTGTGTATACTTTATGTACAAAATTATTTTTCTCTTTAAATTTAGTGGGTGCAGCTAATATACTGGTGCGCTCTGTAGTCTGGAAAGTACGGTACTTATACTTTAGAGTTGCTAATGTCCCGTCACACTCGTACGGTGGTGTAGCATGTTAAAATGTTGCTTAAACATTGCCTGTACAGATCATAATGATTGAAAAAAATGAATTCATGTGACATCATTTCTTATGGGAAATAATATTGTTAATAACACATAGATGGTTTTTGCATTTTTTGCCTAATTCTTTTGAGTCCAAAGTCCAGCATGTCAAAAGTGGTACCGCTTGGAATTAATAATAAACCGTTTGTAGAAAAGCACAGAATAATTCCTGCAGTACCAATAAAATCCAACTCAGTGACAGTACTCACCGAAGAAGGGAGTTTTTCTTTTATTGTAGTTTTATTTGACCAGTCCAGGGTGTATCCCGCCAAAGTCAGGTAGGAGAGGCTCCAGCATACCCTCGTGACCCTAGTGAGGACAAGCATAGAAAATGAATGGCTGGTAGTTTTATTCAATACCAAATGTCAAAATATCAAACTTTTATGATGTGGGAAAAAATATTTAATAGCATCTAACTTTTTTTCGTCTAACATTTTTTCCAACTAAATTATTGTGAGAACTTTTTAGTTGCTGTGCTATGTGAACGAAATGAACATTTGTGATGTAGCCTTTCATGTTATTCTGATGATGCTAACTTATAGCAGCATTATGTTGGTGTTATTGTGCGATTTTGAGGAATCAGCCCCGTACAATGAGTAGTTTTTCATGAAAGCCCGTCATACGTATCTTCAACTGTCAACCATTAGAAAGCAGTCTAGTCTGGACTTGTTGCAATATGTCTCTGTACTAAAGAATGAAGAATGCAACCCTGTTGGCTGCTTGACTGCTGCAAGGAAATAAGTCACAGTAGAATGCAGCAGCAGAGCCTTACCCACCTCCCCGAGGGCGTGGATCGTTTTCATCTGCCTAACCGCCCTGCTCGGGTTTTCACCTGCTTGTTTGGCAGAACGGCTGACAGTATTTTGTCAGCAGCTGTCTTTGTAATTAAATGAGATACAGTGAAATCATAAAAAGGAGCAAGTAGCTGCGACTACATACGTGCTCAAAGACTCTCTTTACTTTCTTAAAGCCCAAACTGAATGAGTGGCAGCACTTGTTTCATAAATGTGAAAACCCATATGTAACCAGTTCATATTTTAACTGAGTTAATGATTTAGAGTGCGTGAGAAAGTGGAGCGGAAGATCTACCTCTCTTTATTTTTTAGTTCTCTATAAAATATGTTGATCTAAGCCTTATATATCACATTTTTTTACTTATAATAGCAGTGACGTGAAGTGCATAGCTAATCAGCTGTGGCTGTAGGCAAGCTCCTTGTGTAGTTTTTATTAACTCCACAAGTTCTATTAGAATTCTAATCTACATACTGTACAGTATATGGTAGACCTTTTGGCAACACCTAGTATGCATCTAATGCGTTACTCTCAAAGATAGATATCTAATAGATAGCAAATATTGACCTCTAACATTCATCTATTTTGCATGCATTTAAAAAAGCTTCATAAATTGATGCAGATTGGACTGCTTTATTAAATGTCCCTTGTATTCCCTGTAAATACAAAACACATGTTTGCACACATTTATTTGATGTAGGCTTGTAAATAAAAATCCAATCACACACTCAGCACAATAGTCTTCAAGCAGCAACACTGGCAACATGCAGCTGAAGAAAAAAGTGTATTTTTTAAAGCACATGACCAGGAGGCCAACAAAATTAGGCAGCAAAGTCCAAGTTTTTAAAGTCACAAACATCTCAGGTTTGCAATCCAAGTAACACACCATGCACATTATCTTCCACTGCATAATCGAAGTGCCGCTAACATTCGTTTCTTTAATCACCGCATTGTTTTTAAATGGCTGTCTTTTGTGATAATAAAATTGAAAAATTCACAAAATACTTAAAATACTCTAAATTCTCTCTTGTCCTTCCATTTGCATGAACTCTGAAAGGAAGCCAGAAGGGATGTCATTTGCTTAATAATTTCTGCAATGAGCAAGACACTTTTACGTTGCATAGTATTACTATTGTAGAACAAAAATAACATGAACAAATAACATCCTTACTTTTAGTCACTGCCGGGGAGCATTTATCATCAGAAAAACAACGCCTGTGGAATACAAAGAGCAAAAAGGTGGACATTGTAATAAATGTGAAGTAGAGATGCAACAGGTTACAGCAATTTTTCTATTTTGGTATTCCATTAATGAAAATGTATGTATGATATATGATTTCTGCCTCTCAGATGTGAGTTTTTTTTTTAATTTGCCAAGTCAGACCTTCTATCATTGTGTATAAGATATTCACACACATCAACTGTGACTCTGGAAAACAGTGATGGACTTTCTGCCGTTTTCTTTTATGTTGCAGACAAAACCATGAACTGTTTGATTCATTCTGATGTGGTCTGTCCCGGGCCTAAACGACAAGCTTCAGATGAATTGACTAAGAAAATAATACTTGTATGTAGCCTTTTTTTAGATGTATCAGTATGGTCATTTGAGTGACCTAAACAAGGTTACCAGACCTTCTTCAAACGCCTTTTACTTTGTAGGCGACTTCTTCTTCATCCACCCCGCTGAATCCCAACAGCGGTACGGCATTCAATCTTCAATCATGCTAAGAAAAAATAAATCAGTGTGCCAGATCATAACATTGTCAGTTTAACAACAAAAAACAAGCTTTGGTTGAAAAGACACATTTTGGGTTTGAACAGTGCTCACTGATTTAAATTTGAGTCAAGGAAACTCTTGTAGGAGTATTCTTCATCTGCTGTGGTGCAGACATCTTTCCTCGCATCCACTTATCTTCACCCGTTGAGATTTGAACGACAACTCATTCCGGTCATCACTTATGTATTAATGTTTCATTCTCTCTAATTGTACCTACTTGATGACTATAAGTGTTCAATATTTTCAAATTATTGTGCTGATAATACTACCTTTGTTTCTGATAACACAAAATGGGTTTGTACTTACAAATCCCAGTGGGATGTCTGGTAGAGGTGCAAACCGAGCTCTATCATAGATGTATATGTACTGATGTGTGGTAGGTGTACGTATATTGTGCAGCTATAGATACTACGTTCTGGCTGTACTATGTAAGTAGCAGTGCCTAGTACAGTGCCGGTACTGCTATCTTGGCAAAGATGGAAAAAATGCAGCCCTGTGATCACAATTTCTGAACCATTTCGGATGTTTTGCGATACAAATAAATTAGGAGCACAGTTGGACTCAGTCAGTGTATTAATAAGACATCAGGAAGCGTGCCATATTGTATACTAAAATGTACACAAAATCCTGTTGTACATTTTCAACATTATCCAACAAACATGCTAAGCAGGGCGTTTGCAAAACAAGGTTTCACCGCAGTGGGTTTTATTTTAAAGACTTTAAATACGTATGGATTGCTGGAACTGTGTCTACATTTGTTTCTTTACGTAACATGGGTCTGCTAAGTTTTGTAATGTAATAATAACAATAATAATGTAATAATAATGTAATAATAACAATAATAATTTTGTAATGCTATTTTTTACTAACTTGGTTAGATTTTCATTGTTAAAAGCATTTCTTTCTGACAAAACCAGAAAAGAAACATACGTACGTTCTTTTAGGCACTGCTGCTTTGCTCACAAATAACACAGAAGAATGACACACCACTCCCACATTCATGTCACCAAACCGACTTGAGTTGTCAAACAATAACATTGCCCTGACACTACAGTCAAGACCGAAGGATCCTCCACAAATGATCCGTCTAGCACCCTTCTTTTTGCCCTGACAGTCACTGCTTTGCCTGCAAGGCAGTGACTGTCAGGGCGAGAGGACGGAACCCCAGATGCGATCACAAAGCAGGTTCAGGTAGGAACGGTCTCTTTTTAATTGGTCTCGCAGGACAAGCACGAAAAAGGGGAACAAAATGGGACGGTGTAAAAACAGGTGCACCGTGACAAAAACCTAACTCGACTATTATTAACACAAAACGGCCTGTGCTACCAGCAGAATGGAGGGTGTCAAAAGACAGGTACAGCCAGACAACGGTAAAGTAATACCGCTAGAAAAAGATTAGGAGGTTCAGGAAGTCTGAGCTACAGCGTTGGAGCGTATAAAATAATCCAGCACCCTCCTGCAGCCGTCGAGCAGACTATGGAGGGGTAACCCTGATTGGGAACAGGTGTGTCCGCCTGGTAGCTCCACCCAACTCAAGGGAGGTCTGCGTCTGCAACAAGACCAACAGAGCAGTAAGAGTCCAATAAGCCCCCACACCTAACACAAAGAACTCACCCGGCATGTCAACGCAGAGCGTGACAGTAGCCAGTGACCAACCAACGATGAGCCGTTTGTCAGCGCAGGTGAGTATGTGGCAATGATTCGGTTTGTTTCTGAACACAAACCACGCAAATGACTTCTCCTACTCAGAACGGGTGAAACGTGCTGGCCAATTCAGCGTGTTACCTTAAGTAGCATACAGTCCATTTGCCTCTGTATGTGTCAAGTTGTGTAAAGTACACTTACTTTACACACTAAAATACAGTAGAATACGCAATGATTCATTAGTAATTTCACCTAAAGTACAGTAAGCTTATTTAAAGCTGAAAACTTGTGCAAATTGTGATTTTGCAAGTAACAATAAATATACAGTAGTAGAGCAGATTCCCGCTATTTGTGGGGATTAGGATACAGTACGACCAGGTCCCTGAATATTCGTCTTCAATTGCCCTTGTTCACTTTAAACCCTAGATATGCCTCACAGACTTATGTAACATTTAAAATATAAAATATGGAAGTATTCACCACTAATGACTCAAATCTAATGACATGAATTGGAGGCACGATGTAGCCTTATGTCTGGTTGTCAAGCTGGGTGTCCAAACTTTTTCCCCCAAGGGCTGCATTTAGAAAAGTCAGGATGCAGAGGGCTGCTTTGATATTTTTGTGTTTTTTTTTTATTTTATAAAAAGACATATAACATATATTTTGTCCCAAAGCTTTGTGCTATTAATTATTCTTATCAACATATGAGCCTTTTTCTTTACATTGTGCCTTTTTGGTGTATTTTTACAATTGTTGCTGTTTTTTAGTGTTTAATGTTATTTTTACAACATGCCGCAGGCGAATAATAAACGACTCATGGGCCGCAGTTTGGACACCCCTGCACTAGAGGTTAGCAGGCTAGAGAAAGGTTTTCTCCAAACCACAGCTACAGAATTAACACGGTTGAATTCCACTAATTACTTACAATCATATATCAACTTGTGTTTACGTTGTTGCAACTTTTAAGTCTTGATTGACTGTCAAAGCGAGTGCTTTTGCATCTCACAGCAAATGTATGAAGCGTTCAAGGACCGCTGAAAAACGTGCAGAATCATGACGCTTCACAAAAAGAAATTACCAGGGAAATTGTTGGTGCTACATGTTAGATTTATTATTTTATTTGTTTTGGGGTTTTTTGCACCGTATGGTGCATGAAATTTTTGTTCTGCAAAAAAACCCAAACTATTTTGGTGGGAAAACAAAGTAAAAACAATATAACGTTTGTACCAAAAATCCGCAAATTTGGTACAATAACATAGTAAATGTATAGTACAAATACTACTTAATACTACTACTTATGAAAAACATGATCCAAAAGTTGCGCAAATACCCTAAACAAAAATCGCCCCTCACGACTGAGTTCATATTTTCACAGTCTGCATTGTGATTTTGTGGAATACACAAACACTACACGAGTATATGTGGAACATTGGCAACACATAAAGAAGAAGAACAACTCAACACAAAAAAGGAAAGCTCCATTAAAAAAAAGACATTGTGACATATCGTCGTGTTGACATGATTAGCAATTTGATGAGCGCTACTCGCCGTTGACACTGATGAGTCTGCCGGCGGATCACTGCGAGCCAGCTTTGAAATGTCACTCTGACTTCAATCTCTGGCATGATTCACTTTCTCCCTCTCTTTATTTTCTGCTTCATGATACTGAGCATGAGGAGAAATGTCAAAGAGTAGGATTTCTTCTTAATAGGACAAAAGTCAGCAGTCTTACAAATATTCTGAACATCAACAGACTTTCCAATGGATGGATGAGGAATTACATGTGGTGGTGATTCACTAAGAGCCACCAAGAACTGAAAAGTGTACTAAAGTGGAAGAGCTTTTTGTATGAACTTGTAAATGCGACAATTAACACCTAATTTTATGCCTATAATTAGTGTTTAAAGTCACCTGGTGCATTGTCTACAAGATTGCAGTAGCTGAAGATGAAGCAACATGAGGGGTCAGCATCCTGCATCCTGTTGTGAAACCCATGCATGTTACACTTGCCGTACTGTTGTTTAACTATTAACGGTAATAACATTGACTGTTTGCTCTTATTATTGCTATTACAACATTGGTTCTTTTGCTCCTGTGTTGTGCTACTGGTAATATACTCCTGATTGAAATTTTTGGACCAGTTGAAAAATGGCAAAAAAAATCACAAAAATGCAAAAGAAGTAGAGCTTCAAAATGCAAAAAGAAGAAGGAGTAAGACAAAAAAACAGGAAGCCATTAAGTGAAATAGGCTGTTAATCAGCTGATCAAAAGTTTGAGGCCACACAGCCTTTGAAACCTAAAATTTTGTCAAAAATGTGGATTCACTATACTGTAATTTTCTGTCAGGTATTCAAATTGTCGTGATCTCTTGATGGCATAGGAAAAAAACTTTTGCTCTTTGAACACGGTCGGATTGTTGAACTGCATAAGCAAGGTCTCTGGTAGTACGCCGTTGCTGCTGATTTTAAAGATTTTAAACTTATTCAAAGATCCTTGACAAATAACTCAAGACCCCAAAAAATGTCACTGGCCCTAAGCCGAAGGATCCGATTGAATGTTCGTCACACGGGACAATCCTTTGCCTAAATGGAAGTTGTTACTTTATCTGCGTGCAGTCCAATAACCATCAGATGGCATCTGCGAGAGAAGGCCTTTAAGAACAAGGCCCTTGTCTGTGTGGTATTGACTGGGTTTTTCACTAGGACAACACTGCAGTTCACAATGCCCGCTGGGAAAATATACTTTTTTCCAGTGGAATAACCTCACTCTTTTGGGCCATCCTTTGTGTTGCCTTGGTCTAAATCCAACTGAGAATGTTGAGGATGGATGGCAAGCGAGGTTTATAAAAATGGACATTGGAGGCCCTCCATTAAGCCATCTTCAGCACCTGGAGCAACATTTCCACTAGCTTCCTGGGAAGCCTGACATCAAACATGCCCAAACCATGGTGACCTGTGTGTGTCTTTATTGCTCCCCCTCTGTTGTATTTATGGTGTGGGGGAGGAATGATCTTCTCAGGCTATCTCTACTCTCATCATTTCCAAAACATTTTCTGTAGTGATGGAGCTAGTTCAGAAACTATGTACTGAAAACGAGTGAAAATTATGTAATACATATGACAAACCTGTGGTGCTATAACACAGCGGAAAAACGTGACGGACCGACAACAAAACACTGGGCATGCGCAGTTCCGCAGACGGCCTGTAAACATAAAACATGGCAGCAAGTACACGTGGCCGAACTGGACCGACTATGAAGTGGAACTTTTGCTTCTAGTCACACTGGATTATAAAACTAGAATAAAGTGATGTGCTGTGTTTTCCAGCATTTGTTGTTCTTCTCGAAAATGAAGAAGCAGATTTTGCTGCAATAGCGAAAATAGGCTCATTAGGTTTCCTCACTCATAAACAAAAGATACCTAAACTCCTCCACTTGGGACAGAATCTCATCCCCCCACCCTTTTCCAGGCAAGGACCACGAACTCGGACTTGGAGGCGCTGATTCTCATCCCGGCCGCTTCACACACACATCATCCGCAAAAAGGACATCCCACAGTAATCCCCGAGGGACATGGTCGAAAGCCTTCTCCAAGCTCACAAAACACATGCAGACTGATTGGGCAATCTCCCATGCACCCTCAAGGACCCTGCAGAGAGTATAGAGCTCCACAGTTCCAAGACCAGGATAAAAACCACACTGCTCTTCCTGAATCCTCCTGAGATTCGATTGTCCGATGGATCCTCCTCTCCAGAACCCCTGAATAGACCTTATCAGGAAGGCTGGGTAGTGTGATCCCACAATAGTTCAAAAACACGCTCCGGTCCCCTTTCTTAAAAAGCGGGACCACCACTCTGGTCTGCCAATCCAGGGGCACCGCCCCCGATGTCCACATGATGCTGCAGAGTTGTGTCAACCAAGACACAGCATCCAGGGCCTTAAGGAACCACCTTGGTGACTTCAGCCCCAGAGATAGGAGAACCTGCCACGGAGTCCCCAGATTCTACTTCCTCATTGGAAGACATGTCGGTGGGATTGAGGAGGTCTTTAAAGTATTCCCTCCCTCCGGTCCACAACATCTTGAGTTGAGGTCAGCAGCACACCATCCCCACCATACACGGTGTTGACTGTACACTGCTTCCCCCTCCTGAGACGATGGATGGTGGTCCAGAATCTCTTTGAAGCCGCCCAGGAGTCATTTACCATGGCCTCTCTGAGTATTTGCTTCAGAGCCGCCAACTGCTTGGCCTGTCAGTACCTGTCAGCTGCCTCTGAAGTTCCATGGACCAAAATGACCTGAGAGGACTTCTTCAGCTTGACAACATCCCTCACCACCGGTGTCCACCAACGGGTTCTGGGATTACCGCCCAGAGGCACCAACCACCTTACGGTCACGAATCAACCGCCTCAACAATGGAGGCATGAAACATGGCCCACTCGGACTTAAAGTCCGCTGCCTCCTTCGTAACATCGTCGAAGCTCCCCATACCAAAATCCATACCACCTAAATTGCATTAACTGCATATGCAAGTAATTCTGATTTTGTGGATATTTCTTGTGTGTTTGTGATTAGTCCTCTTCTCATGTTCATGCTCTCCAGACAAAGTTGAGACACTGTCTGTCTCAACTTGCAACTTAGTGTCTTCTGGCCTTAAGGGTGCAACATGCATGTAATTTAAATTAGCCTCACGCTGAATAATTATAGTCCTGTCTCTGCGTATCACTATGAAATGTCATACAGCTAAGTGCATTGTCCAGAGGCCTTTGGATGCACAATGTAATATATATGCGTGTGACTGCACATAGGACATAAAGTGTACTGAATGTCTCGAGTGTAAGTGTCATTCTTTGACACTAAATGCGCTAAATGTCGAATACAAAAAAGAATGAGGATACAAGTTCCAGCAGTTTGGTTCGAAGTACCCCGGAAATGCTACCCAGGAGAACGCCACCACCAGAAGAGCTGCCAGATGAGAAAACACCAAGGAAGATGGACGCCGCGGCGTGTACACCGGCACGGCCGCCACAGCCAGTAGGGGAGTCCGTGCACGGCAGAGGAGCCAGATGTCTTTACATGCGGATTCACTAATGGGGAGAATGACAAGGAAATGGAAGGCAATGGAAGGAGCTACGATGGAAAGCATGATTGCAATGCATAGAAAAAAACAGGAAGATTTTGAGAAAAAAAAAGAAAATTCTGAATGAAATGATATAAAGGGAATCCATGGAAAGGTTTGAAAAAGAAGGATAAATTAACAGGTGCCATGAAACATGACACAATAGTAATGCAGCCTTAGGCACTGCTCTCCAAGAAGTCAAAGAAAACAGAAAATCATCAAGCAATTAAAGACCCCAATTGATTATATGGATTAGAACAATCCAAAGGTAGTGCAGAATGCAGTTTTCATTTGATCCTTTTCAGTTACTGGTACCTGATTATAAAATACAAATACACGTCTGTCACTTTCAGAATCCTGCCGACAATGCCAGAATGTGGTATACCGAGGGGTTCTTTTTGGTGGAAGGAGGGGGCTTGCTACCCCAAAGGTTAACAAAGGGTAACAAATTACCTTAAAGACACACAGGTGAAGTTCTGAAAATATTGGATGGATGGTTGTGTCGTCGGACTTGCGACCACATGTTTTGGACACTCGGGTGAGGAGAGGGGTGGAGCTGTCAACTGATCACCACCTGGTGGATGGTTCTTCCTACTCCTTTTGGACATGTGGAACTGTCAGTTGTATTAAGTGATGTATTCCAATGTCATTTATATGCATGTTCAAATAAAGTTAAAGTAAATCATTCAGTCATAAACACAACAATACACTTGCCCTTACACACATAATAAACTACAAAGTAAATTAATGAACAGAGCATAATTAGCGTGGCATTTTATTTTTCTATAAATGCAAATGAGCAGATCTGTCTTTATTTCTTGACCCAGAACACTAATTAATATGAGTTTGACATAATTAAAGGTGTTAAACTGCAGAGTGCGTAACAAGTGGCTGACAGGCACGTGCAAAACAAACTACTGTGCACTTGGAGATTTGAGAGAACTTTGCTCATTAAGGCTGCACTTTCTGCAGGACGTGACAACGACCTGCTCAAAGTGGTTTTTGAGATGTGCGTGTTTACATGTCACGCAACCACGGCATTGTGTCAATTACCTCAAATAAACTTAATTACCTCAATAAACCAAGAACCAGATTTGGTCGCCGAAGCCCAGGTCGCCCGGACACCCGCCCTCGACCACTGCCCAAATCACACAGCACCGGACCCTTATGCTTGCCCCTGCAGGTGGTGGGTCTGCGGGGGGGAGTTCCCGTGCGGCTTCTTCGGGCTAGGCCCGGCCAGGTCCCACGGGTGAAGACCTGACCACCAGGCGCTCGCCTGCGAGCCCCTCCCCCAGGCCTGGCTCCAGGGTGAGGCCCCGGTATCCCACGTCCGGGCGAGGTGCGGTCACTCCT
>QODF01000164.1:747566-759368 GCA_024372805.1 Oostethus manadensis | reverse complement strand
AGAAGGCCCCCGGGAAGACCTAGGACACGCTGGAGGGACTATGTCTCACAGCTGGCCTGGGAACGCCTTGGTGTCCTCCCGATGGAGCTGGAAGAGGTCGCTGGGGACCGGGAAGTCTGGACTTCCCTACTGAAGCTGCTGCCCCCGCGACCCGGACCCGGATAAGCGGTGGAAAATGGATGGTTGGATGGACCTCAATAAACCTTGTCTCAAATAAACATATAAACAAAATTATGCACATGGTTTTGTTGCGCCATTTATTACAATAAAGCAGAAGTTAGCATTTTTATTCAAAATTCAATTATAGCACCTATAGAACATGAGTAAAACTTATCAACAATATTGTTGTGCTATGTTGCACCTTTTTTTTTAGCTCGGTGCTAAAGATAAGGAATGATCTTACAAATCCGCACTGACGTTGATTTTACAGACAAATAGTCCACTTTGTGTGTAATGTAGTGCAGTGGCATGAAGTTCCAAGACGACGTTGCGGTCCGTGTACATGCACCACCATGACGGCATTGTTAATGGCCACAAATGTCCTGATTGCTTGATCTGTGCCCATCCGCTCGACTTTGTGATTTGTTCCAGCAAGTCTCTGGGAATGCCAACCACTAGAACCCCTGGGGACAGGATTTAGGTCCTAAACATTGTTATGAGTAACATTTGATGCAACGGTACAGTAACGACACACACTAGGAATGGTCAAAGATTCCTGAGTGGAAATGTGTTTTTAGTATTGTGTTCAGGAAATTAGAAAAACATGAGCGGGAAATGGTGGATTTTTCAATAAGGAACTTTATTTTGGGGCACAAAAGATGCTGTTTAATTTCCCAAAGACCATTTACATGAAGCAATGGACCACATCACTGAATACTTTTGGTATTCAGTAATTCTCATCTGCAATGGCAGTGAAGATGTCATGCCTTAAAATTATTCATAATTTCCATCATCCATCCATTTATTTTCTATACTTATTTTCAAAACTTATCCTCATTAGGGTCGTGGGTATGCTGGAGCTACACCCTGGACTGGTTAATTTCCATCATTGCTATTTAAAAAAGTTTTCCTGTTGTTGACTGTAATAAATGCCAATAAACATTTTTTTGTTTGAACTAGCAGTATCTTCGTGATGTAGATGTAGTCTGAGCCATCCCTGTTTTCTTCTCATAATCTTCCCATCCACTATAGGCCCTAAATGTGTCAGGGATCAAACAGCAATGGTCATATCTCTCGACATACCTTGTAATTACTTTACTTTGCACGGATCTTCGGAGGGCTGTTCAGGATAGTTGAAGAGTGGAATTTCTTCTGCGCTAAGATCAGGCTCTTCCATAAACATAGGAAAACAAAATCTACATTAAGCATACTTACAATTATTCATGCTTTAATAAATGCATCATCTAACGAGAGTTTGGATTGGACTTCTGTCTTATATAATTATTTTTCATTGTATTTTGTGCGATTTATATATTTTATAGTTTTACTACTTGGTATATGTTTTTAAATATATGCCATCAATTTTTAATTATAAATACAAAAAGTTACATTGATTTTTATAGTTTTTTTCTCCATTACAAGTTTAAGTAATTCTTCCATCTTATAAACACCTTATAAATATCTTATAAATATGTTTATCATGATCAAAAATTCTTTGGAGCTATGACCCTCCCATGATTTGAAAGAAAATAATTATTGGTATGTATTATTTATTTATTTATTATTATGTATTTAATTGTAATGTAATTTTACTTTACTTACTCCTACACACCTTATTCTATTAATATTATTGATTTTTTGCTTATTTGATTATTTTTAAATACAAATTCTCATAAGACATATTTAAATCAATAGCACAGCAATGCTCCCTTACTATGTTTGTAATTGACATTAAAAATGAATTAAACATTTGTAAATATTTTATATATATTTTATTGGTGTATGAATGTCATTCTCATCTATTTCATTTTTATGTATCTATTTATATTTTACAAGTAATACTGTATTATATGATAATATATTGCATTTATACATTTTTTTAATAAAAATGTGTTCCTAAATGTATTAATTTTAAACAAAAAACCCCAAAGATTTGATCCAGAGCAAGTGTCCGAGTCCTCATTGTTGTTTGTGCTTATGCACCAAACAGCAGTTCAGAATACTTTCAATTCAGAATACGGCAGGGTCCTTGAGGGTGCATGGGAGTTTGCCCAACCAGTCTACATGTGTTTTGTGGACTTGGAGAAGGCATTCGACCGTGTTCCTTGGGGAATACTGTGGGGAGTGCTCCGGGAATATGGGGTATCGGACCGACTAATCCAGGCGGTTCGTTTCCTGTATGACCGTTGTCAGAGTTTTGTTTGCGTTGCCGGCAAAAAGTCGGAACCGTTTCCAGTGAGAGTTGGACTCCGCCAGTGCTGCCCTTTGTCACCGATTCTGTTCATTACTTTCATGGGCAGAATTTCTATGCGCAGCCAGGGCGTTGACGGGTTTCAGTTTGGTGCCCACAGGATTCGGTCTCTGCTTTTTGCAGATGACGTGGTCCTGCTTCATCGAGCAGTGACCTTCAACTATCACTGGATCGGTTCGCAGCTGAGTGTGAAGCGGTTGGGATGAGAATCAGCACCTCCAAGTCCGAGTCCATGGTTCTCGCTCGAAAAAGGGTTAAGTGCCATCTCCGGGTTGGAGGGGATGTCCTGCCTTAAGTGGTGGAGTTTAATTACCTCGGGGTCTTGTTCACGAGTGATGGAAGGATGGAACGCGAGATGGACAGGCGGATTGGTTCAGCGTCTGCAGTGATGCGGACTCTGTACCGGTCTGTCGTGGTGAAGAGAGAGCTGAGCAGAAAAGCAAAGCTTTCAATTTACCGGTCGATCTACGTTCCTACCCTCACCTATGGTCATGAGCTTTGGGTAGTGACCGAAAGGACAAGATGGCTCGGGCATGGGCATGGGCAAAATGGATGGATGGATGTTAATATTGCTTAAAAGTGCTTCTTGCCATTTTAGTTTGTATGTTTTTAATGTGAGTTCATTTTATCACCTATTCCAATCAAGTTTGAGTCAGTTCCCAGGAAAATGTCTGCATCAGCTTTCTTTTAATTGCCATATTCTGCGGTTGGGATACCGTTAAGAAATCCTGACAGACACTTCACCTCCACCACCTCTACCACACAGTTGTCTTACCTTTTTCTTCATCTCACATATTCCCCGCCTATCTCCTCCAGCCCTCCGGCGCTCTTCCACTTGCTGCTTTAGTATGAAAATGTGGCCTGTGTGTCTCCAATAAATCTTCCCCAGCAATGATGCCTTAGCCAGGTGATTCATGAGTAGGCTGACAGCTCAAATTGCCGGTGTGAATCTCTGGCACGGCATGAGTCGTTCAACAGCCCGCGCTCCCGCCCCGCTTTGTGCCCCTGGGGCTTAGAAGGTGGAGTGAAGAGGGGCGGGGCCAAGGTTAGAGTCAAAGGTTTAACCCCCCCCCACACACACACACACACACTCATCACCTGCAGTCTACACAACTCACTGATGGTAATCAAATCAAGTATAGCAACGTTCACTGAAGGATGTTAAGTTCGCAGAAACATGCACAAAGTGCTGAGTTGCATGCTAAAAAAACGCAGTCTTCGATACATTTTTCACTGGTTTATTAGCTTTTTCTATGCAAGTGTGATATTCCAAGTTTCCTCAATTTTACCATTGTTGTTACTTTATTTTCTTTAGGTTTCACATAAGGGTTTCTGCTGAAATATCATTAGAGTAGAAGGACAGACACTTAAACTACCCTCTCACTTACCGGGTTAAACTCCAACGTGCAGGCTTAGAGCCGGGGGCAACAAGAATTTCCACGCCCGCCCAACACCTCTCAATGCCGGCAACACCAGAGTGGAATGAAGTCCAGCCCCTCTCAAGAAGACTGGTTCCAGAGCCATTGCTGTGCTTTGAGGTGAGTCCGACTATATCTAGCCGGAATTTCTCCACCTCACGCACCAGCTCAGGCTCCTTCCCCGCCAGAGAGGTGACATTCCACTTACCAACAACTAGCTTCTGTAGCCGAGGATCGGACCGCCAAGACCTCCGCCTCCCGCCGCCACCCAGCTCACTTAGCACCCGACCCCTTTGGCCCTTCCTACGAGTGGTGAGCTCATGGGAAGGGGGACCCACGTTACCTTTTCGGGCTGTGCCCAACCGGGCCCCATGGGTGCAGGCCCGGCCACTAGACGCTCGCCATCGTGCCCCACCTCCAGGCCTGGCTCCAGAGGGGGATTCCGGTGACCGGCGTCCGGGCGAGGGAAAACAAAGTCCAATGTTTTTAATCATCATCAGGGTCTTTTGAGCCACTCTCTGTCTGGTCCCTCCCCTAGGACCTGTTTGTCATGGGTGACCCCACCAGGGGCATGACAACCCCTGACAACTTAGCTCCTAGGATCATTGGGACACGCAAACTCCTCCATCACGATAAGGTGGTGACTCAGGGGAGGAGCAATATTAACACATTCGGACCAAAAATCACTCCATATTCTGAACTGGTTTGGTTTGATTTAATTTGATTTTACATGCATACATTGTATAAAGAGTTATTCATGTTACATTCCTCACTTCTACATGTCTGAAAAGGAGATCTTATTTAATCCTATCCCCTTCTCACATGATTTGCTAATAAATACACATACATACTGTGCATACATACATACATGTATACATACATACATACACATATATATATTACGTACATACACATACATGCATATATTATATTTTTCCTTAAAACAATTTTTTTTTCTTTTTTTCCTCCTCTTTCCTCCGCTCTTCCCTTGTTGATTCACGGATCAACATGTTGCTGTCTTAGTGTTGTACTGTGAGTGTCATTACATGTAAGTACATGAGTTCCTGATTTTAATTTTAATACTTTGTTGAGCATGCTCTTTCAACGTTAATATCAATGTTCATATTGAATGTAATCCCTCTTACTTTTTTTGTGCGTTGTATCCTCTTATCCTTGTTGTCATGATTATATGATATATATATATATATCATATATATGATTATATGATGTTTAGTATGCATCCAGATTTTTTTTTTTTTAATGTGAGGTACTATTTAATAAAACTTGCATTCAAGGAGACAAATTAATGCATTTGGAGTGAACCTCTTCTAGACATCTGACTTCTATAAAATGTGATGCCATTATACAGGATGTTCATATGCAAGGAGAGGGGTACTCTAAAGGGAGAGGTTAAACCCATCTATCACGTGTTCAGATGCCAGAGGACATATGGATCAGAACACAACCTTTATGGAACAAAGGACCGTGTCAGAACATACCATCACAATCTGGCATCTACAGAAGGTTGAGAACATCATATGACATACAGTGTGTAATACAAAGGAAGGACATTACTCTACATGGGCATCATAAAACAGAACACAAGGAAGGCTACTGACCAAGAACATTATATGGACTTTTAAAAGCCCATCCATCCATCCATTTTCTATATCGCTTATTCTCATTAAGGTCGCGGGGATGCTGGAGCCTATCCCAGCAGACTTTGGGCGAGAGGTGGGGTACCCCCTGGACTGGTCGCCAGTCAATCGCAGGGCACATATAGACAAACAAACATTCATACTCCCATTCATACCGATGGACAATTTAGAGTCTCCAATGAAGCTAACATGCATGTTTTTGGAATGTGGGAGGAAACCGGAGTACCCGCAGAAAACCAATGCACGCACGGGGAGAACATGCAAACTCCACATAGAGATGCCCAACGGAGATCCTGAACCTCCTGACTGTGAGGCCAATGTGCTACCCATTCATCCATCGTGCGCCCCGACTTTTAAAGGCAACGTATGATATCAACGTAAATAATGTTTACACTTGTAAAGAAACACTTCTCATGACTTTCAGTTTCACTGGCATGACACGGCACAGCGGGAGCGGGCCTCTTTTGTGACTGCAGGCCCTCGTCTGTGTGGCAATTACCAATTTTTGAGGTGATTAACAAGAATGGTACAGGTATTCATTGCTTAGTGTTTTTTTTTTTAGAAAATGTATTTCAATATTTAACTTTTATTTATTTATTTTTATTTATTTTTGTCTTGTCCAGCATCATATCAACTGAATGGGAGTCAAGCTGCCTTTAAATGCAGAGCAAAATTTCTTTGCCAAGGAAAACTTCATAATTTCATAATCCAAATGAGTCTTCCTTGACATTTGACTGCGTTTATTATGAATTTTGTTGCGCCACATTTCGATGGCGGACCTGACCTGAAAAGGGACGGGTGGGGGGTGGGGTGTGGGATGTAAGAAAGGGTGCAGAAGAACCTCACAAACATATTTCAACCATATTATAAACAACCATGATAATCACAATTTCAGCAACAACCAGAACAGTCACAGAGCAAAATGAGCAAAAATAAAAAAACAGGAAAAATAAAAAAAATATATCATTCATTCATCCATCCATCCATTTTCTATGCCGCTTATCCTCATTAGGGTCACGGGGATGCTGGAGCCTATCCCAGCAGACTTTGGGCGAGAGGTGGGGTACTCCCTGGACTGGTCGCCAGTCAATCGCATGGCACATATAGACAAACAAACATTCACACTCACATTCATACCTATGGACAATTTAGAGTTTCCAATTAACCTAACATGCATGTTTTTGGAATGTGGGAGGAAACCGGAGTACCCGGAGAAAACCCCCCCACACACGGGGGGAACATGCAAACTCCACACAGAGATGCCCAACGGAGATTTGAATCCAGGTCTTCCAGATCTCTTGACTGTGTGGCCAATGTGCTAACCACTCATCCACCGTGCGGAAAAAAAATAAAAATAAAATAAATATATATATATACATACATATATATACATATATACATACACACACACACACACACACACATATATATATATATATATATCCACACATACATATATATACATACATACACATATATTCATACATACAAACACATATACACACACACACATATATATGTATATATACATACATACATATATATATACACATATTCGTACACATATACATACACATACTGTGCACATACACATATACATGCAGTACATACATAAATACACACATACAGTGTGCATATATATGTATACACACATACATACACAGGAAAACAAGGAGAAAAGAAACAGAACCTCTTGAACAATGACCATCCAGATGACACGTGCAACAAATCTACATTAAATCTACATTACTCTGCAGTGACAACTGCATCAGAGTGAAACAGAGAATGAGGAGATGTTCGTGGTGAACACAGCCATGCATCCCAAACCACACTCCCTCCAAAAGCGAGGTTCCGATTAGGAAGACGCCGGAGCACGGCCCAGCAGGCTCCCTACAGAAGGGAAGGCCCAACCGCGCCCCCCCAAGAGGCAACTGCGAGTCCACTCCGAAGAGGTGCAAGGGATACCCGGACGGACGCCACTCGGCAGCCAAGCAAGGGCCACAAGGGGGACCTTAGAGCTTGCACCGTAGAACTTGTTTGGCATTTGCCATAGACCACCAGAATTGGCAACTACGCCACTGGCGCCCAGTGTTCTTCACCGATGAGAGCAGGTTCAACTTGAGCATATGCGACAGACATAAAAGGGTCTGGAGATGTCATGGAGAACATTGTGCTGCCAACAACTTCATTCAGCATGACCGGTTCTGTGGTGGGTCAGTGATGGTCTGGGGAGGCATATGCCTGGAAGGATGCACAGGCCGCTACAGGTTAGATAACGACACCCTGACTGCTATTTGGTATTGGGATAAAATCCTTGGACCCGTTGTCAGAACCTGCGCTGGTGCAGTGGGACCTGGGTTCCTCCTGGTCCACGCCATTGCCTGACCTCATGTGGCTAGAGTATGCAGGCAGTTCCTAGAGGATGATGGAATTGATACCATTGACTGGCCCCCACATTCACCTGACCTAAACCCAATAGAACACCTCTGGGACATTATGTTTAGGTACATCCGGCGCCACCAGGTTGCTCCTCAAACTGTCCAGGAGCTCAGTGATGCCCTGGTCCAGATCTGCGAGGAGATCTCCCAGGACACCATCCGTCGTCTCATTAAGAGCATGCCCCGACGTTGACAGGCATGCGTACGAGCGCGTGGGGGCCACACAAACTACTGGGAATCCTTTGGAGTTGCTGCAATTACATTTTGGCAAAATGGACCAGTCTGCTGCATCGTTTTTTTACTTTCATTTTTAAGTGTCTTTGATTTCCCCCCTCTATAGGGTGATCATTTTCATTTTTATCAAATTATGTGGCATCATTTTGTTACTGATACATCACCTACTTATTATCAGGAAAAATATTCAAGATCGATTTCCCCCCCCCCGTTTAGATCTGATATGTTTTCAAATTTTTAATTTTTTTATATGTATGTATATATGCATATATCTATATATATGTACAGTACTACCCGAAAAAAATAGAATATCCGGTACAAGTTGTTTTATTTTGGCAATTTAACATAAAAGATGAAATGATGAAACAAATTTTACTGAGCCATTACACGCAAATTGACACATTTCAAGCAGTTCCTTGTTGTAACTTTGCTGATTAAGATTTTCAGCATAAAAAAAACACAAACCAAGAAAAAAAAACAATTAAGCTGCAAGACTCGATCAGCAAAATCCAAAGGAAAAAAAACTTGAAATATAATGATTTGCATATTATTAAATTACATAATATGTCAAATTCGCTTTTTAAGTTGAATTGCAGAAATGCAACAACCCTTTAAGAATATTCTAATTTTTTGGGTAGTACTGTATATATATTGAATCTATTATTGTATTTGTTTGTCATTTTAAAACACAAGACTTTGTCACTAAACAGAATGCATGAAACTGTTTTGTTGTTAACTTGTAAAATGAAGTAAAGGTGGCTGCCGTTATAACGAGGTACAGCTCAGCATCTGTCTTCTGGTCTAGTGATGAGCCAGTGGAGGGTTTGAGCATATTGTAAACACGTCTTACCATCAAAGCATACAACATCACGCACTTGTTGTCGCGGGGGCAGCAGTTTTAGAAGGGAAGTCCAGACTTCCCGGTCTCCAGCGACCTCTTCCAGCTCCACCGGGAGGACACCAAGGCGTTCCCAGGCCAGCTGTGAGACATAGTCCCTCCAGCGTGTCCTAGGTCTTCCCGGGACCTTCTCCTGGCTGATGCATATATGCATGTCTTTTGTTGCGGTGTCCTTTGTCTTCTGTCACATAGCAAATCACTGCTCTGTATGAATTATTATCTATTAGAAATAAAATAAGGTTAAATGCAGAATAAGAATCAGCCTTATGTGTTGCCACACTAGGTCAATATCGCTGTCTGTTACAATAAGAAGAACTGCACATGGTGGCGAACAGGAGAATACTGCTATACATATTTGATATATACTGTACAGTGGAACCCCTTTTAGTCGGTCCAGTGTATTTCAACAACCCCTCTATGTGGAACAATTCAAGTCTTTGTCCACCTTTGTGTTCTTCTTAGTACTAAGTCTGTGTCGACATACATTATCAACCACTATTCTCGCTGTATGGTGTAAGCACTGTGTGTATTTATATAACTTCCATCATTCAAATATGCATGATTTAACCTAAAGGTAGTCATTTGTAAATGCTTACTTTCTTTTTGTGTGGGGCCAAAACACCACACACCTGGTGCTACATTGTCAGCTTTTGTTGGGTTTACAAAATGCAGAAAGACTGGTGGAAGCTGGTGTTACTTGAGTCTATGTAAAACAACCTTCGGGCATGTGGCAGACAGGCACACACAGCTAGTGGAGTGTAAGCACAACGTTCCACGCAACAACATGACCGTAGGCAAAGGTGAACCAGCAGAGACAGAGCTTTTGTGTTCATGCAGTGCCAGACGCTCCGTGTGATGTCTCGGCCTCTTGGCTGCTCGGTGCTTGTTCTCTGCCGCCCGCGGCCATATTGCGCTCTCCAGGTGAGGCCTTCATGTACCTGTGTGCATGGCTGGCTTTCTCTTTTTGGCTGTCAGATTAATTGCTTTCAAGAACCTGTGTGTAGACGAAGATAGTGTTACTAGAGGCTATACAGGAAATATTGTATAATTGTTTCTTTCTTTCCTATTGTGTGTTTTCACATTGTTTGCTATTTGTGACTCAATGTGACTCCATTTTAAGAGTAAGGGATGTGTGACTAAGGTAAGTGTGTACGTGCGTGCGTGTGAGACATCAACAAAATCAGAAATGGAAGAATACCTCATTTTAAATAAACCCAAAATACATATACAGTATATATATATATATATATAGCTAATTAAAAATACATTATTGATATTTATTGGATTAATTGTTTAAAACAATATATATTTTGTTTACAGTGCAGGTGCATTGTCTTCAGTTCATGGTAAACAGTGACATCTAGTGGCCAGTACTTGACGTCTATGCATAAAATACTATGTTGGTTTAATTTAATTTGCAATGCTTAAATAGTAATATAATAAACTGCCACCGCTGTAGCACACGCTCTAATGTGTGGAAAGTTTGAGTGATTGTCATGACCACTTGATGGCAGCATTGTTACAGACTGTGAATTCCAGAGGCCTCTTTCTTCAGGTGGATTTGGCTGACAGGACACGTGAAATTCTTTTTAATCTCTGTCTCCCCCTGGTGGTAACTGTATTAATGGCACTGAATTGCAACCTCACATTGGGTTACGTTCTGGTTCCTTTTTTCGATTATTTTGCTGGGTGACATTACATCACCATAATTTATACAAGCAAGCAGTCCCTTGACAGCAAACACAAAGTGTCAAAGATAGCATTTAAACTCATTCATCCATTTTCTATACCGCTTATCCTAGTTAGGGTCGCGGGTATGCTGGAGCCTATCCCAGCAGACTTTGGGCAGGAGGCGGGGTACACCCTGGACTGGTCGCCAGTCAATCGCAGGGCGCATATAGACAAACCGATCAATTACCCTAACATGCATGTTTTGGGAATGTGGGAGGAAAGCGGAGTACCCGGAGAAAACCCACGCACGCACGGGGAGAACATGCAAACTCCACACAGAGATACCCAACGGAGACTCAAACCCTGAACCTCCTGACTGTGAGGCCAATGTGCTACCCACTCATCCACTGTGCGGCCCTCTAATGAGAGCAAACAGTCAATGCCAGCCAAGCAGACTGGAGAGGGAACATGTGGCGCTGTCACATATGTTTCAGAGGGATTTGCTAAGTGTCCTCCACACATTGGTTGATTCTCAGCACAATGGATAGCAAGACGGATTAGAAACGTGTGACTGACGGATGTGTTTTGTTGGCCAGGCATGCCGTATTGCATTGCTTATTCATTCATTATTCATAATTCATTCATTCATTATCAATAAATAGCAAAGAATGTCTACGCCACGGGTGTCCAAACTTTTTCCACCTAGGACTGCTTATTAACTTTATTTTCATGATATAATACCTTCTTGCAAATGCAACTTTTTTCTTTAATTGGTTTTATTGTTATAATTATACAACTTCAAAAAATAACTATTTGTCCTACAGCTATTTATAGTATTTCAACTTTATGCTTCTAAAATTATATTCTTCATCTGCCTAATATTACAATTGAATTTTCATAAAATTTCAACTCTTTTCTCTTACTAGTACGACTTTAGTCTTTAATTTTTTTTACTTTGTTCTCATTCATTATTTAAATGTGTGCTGGTTTTTTTCCATCATTGCTTTTTGTTCTACTTTTCTTGTTCAAATGTATTTTTGGAATGTGCTGCACAGCCATGTATATATATATATAT
>QODF01000164.1:685876-747546 GCA_024372805.1 Oostethus manadensis | reverse complement strand
TATATATATATATATATATAAGCAGTTTATCACAGGTAGAAAGACATTTTTATCTATAATAAGTAGGGATGTAAATATCTTTGTGGTAAATGATTTGATACGCATCTAGATAGACAAGTAAGGATACAATTAAAAAGTGTCACTCTTACAGTATTCACAAATGTGTCAAAGAGCACATCATATTCCCAGGTATGCTGTAATGCAGGGGCCCACAAGCAGCTGGCCACAGCAAACGTTCAGGTGCAATGATTAAAAAATAAAACATCCCCATAAAACAATTTGTGAAGAACTACATTGTGTACAATTCTCTTGTAAAGGGATATCAATTTTGGACATATGGGCCATTATTTATTTATTTTTCTTAAATGTCAGTGAATCCACCCTCAAACTGGACATTTTCACCAACACTGCACAGGTAACACTACTCTACTGTATTTTTACGTTTTTTTCTTAATCTTAACTATTTGGGAAAGCATAAAGTAAGACTTGATGACCTTATCGATATTTGTTGGTGCACTTCTCTGAAAAACAAAGTCTAAGCTCGCACTGGCTGGTGGATGGTGGCTCTGTATTCATTTAGTGTTTTTAATTTGATGTTGTTCCTGTCACAGGTTTGTACAAGAAATAATAAATAATAAATAAGATAAAACTAGATTTCTCAGTCGGAAACGGGTGGACTGTACGCTCCGGGTTGGGAGTGAGGTCTTGCCTCAGGTGGAGGAGTTCAAGTATCTCAGGTTCTTGTTCACGAGTGAGGGACGTTTGGAGAGTGAGGTCGACAGACGGATTGGTGCAGCATCTGCAGTAATGCGGACTTTGCACCGGTCTGTCGTGGTGAAAAGAGAGCTGAGCCAAAAGGCAAAGCTCTCGATTTACCGGTCGATCTACGTTCCTACCCTCACCTATGGTCATGAGCTTTGGGTAGTGACCGAAAGGACAAGATCACGGGTACAAGCGGCCGAAAAGAGTTTTCTCCGCAGGGTGGCTGGGCTCTCCCTTAGAGATAGGGTGAGAAGCACTGTCATCCGGGAGAGACTCGGAGTAGAAACGCTGCCAGAGCCAGATGAGGTGGCTCGGGCATCTGGTTAGGATGCCTCCCGGACGCCTCCCTGGGGAGGTGTTCAGGGCAAGTCTGACCGGTAGGAGCCCTCGGGGAAGACCTAGGACTCGCTGGAGAGACTATGTCTTTCAGCTGGCCTGGGAACGCCTTGGCATTTGCCGGGAAGAGCTGGACGAAGTGGCTGAGGAGAGGTACGTCTGGGCTTTCCTGCTTAGGTTGCTGCCCCCGCGACCCGACCTCGGATAAGCGGAAGAAAATGGATGGATGGAAATTGCGTTTTAATAAAAAATAAAGGTGGCAAATTTATGAGAATAAAATCATAATATTGTGAATAAATATTGTGATTGTAATGGTACATACATGAAATATTAGATAATAAATATGCTATTAAAAATGTTTTCTCATATTTTATTATGAGAAATAATGAAACAAAACAAAGGTGTAATTTCTGGAAAATGAGGTTGGGGAAAAACTTCTAAATTCTATGGGAACATACAGTAGTCAAAATCATTTGGGAATAAAGTCATAATTTTACAAACAGACAATGTACAAAGATTATATAAGAAACAGTAAAATGGGACAAGAGAGCAAAGACTGAAACTTCATCAAGCTGAGATGCAGGTTTTGTCATTCGTCAGTATGTGACCTTCGGTGGGAAACGTTCGGACACCCCTGATATATAACAATATATATAATAATATATGATAATGACTTATGAAAGGCAGTTAAGCAAAAGGCAGGGAAGGAAAAGGTAGCCAGATATTAAGTTGTGCTAAATCCTCTTCAAATAATTGATGCAGCCTAAGTTGATGAAAAATGTCTGTAGCACATTCCTCCATTCCTAGACACAAAGCTATCAATGTCCCACCACTTCAGGGAGGACAGCTAGCTGTCAGTCAGCTACAGCTGTAGAATTGACCTTCTGATATCTATCAGAGGCATTTATTTGTGTTTGTTGGTCTAAGACCTCTGCCTTGTTCTACCAGGTGCAGTACGTCTCTATTCTTTTAATATGTCAACCCAACCGGTCGAGACAGACGGCCTCCCCACAGAGCTTGGGTTTTGTACAGAGGGAGTTTTTCCATGCCCCCGCCACTAAGTGTTTGCTCATGTGGGGTTTATACTATACACTATCGTGTGACGTCTTATTTAAAATCTGGTGACAGAGACGATAATACGGTCCTTTTTAATGAACCAAATACTGTAGTCAGCTTTCTCTTTCTTCCTTTCTGTTATCCTCACATGACGTTTGGTTTCATACCATAAGAAAGCCTTAATAGATGGAAAAGACTCATCTGTCATTCCATCTACCCTTGCTGGCACTTCTCATTGTATCACTCAGCAAGCCCATTTTAGTGCAGATTTAGCAATCTCTGCAGTGATAGCCTGACAGTGTAAAAGGCCGCCTGAGTGGGGAATATATTCAGAGCTTTTTTTTCATAAGCCTGCCGACCATTTTTTTACGACCCTTTCGCAGACATTTATTTCCTATACAACATCCCAAAAAGGTTATTTTCCCCCATTGTAACACCAAGCTCCACAGCTCTCCGACTGATGTGTCCGGCGAGAGCGATGTTCCTGGATGCAAGGAACAAATCATCCAGGTGAAAAATAGCACATGTCCGGTCCTCTCTGTCAAGTCTTGCAGGCCATCGCTTATTCATGCACACTAACACCCTGGGAGAGACTCACACAAATAACATGTAGGCTTCTCCTTGAATCAGGGCTATAAAGAGGCCTAAAAGCCACATCTTTGGGTGGCCCTCTCAGAAAAGAGGAAGACATTCTAGGCCTGAAACAAATGTTTTGCCCTTCACCTATCTAGAGAAAACCTTCAGAAATGAGATCACCTGGTTGAATCCACTGAAGGGTGACGATCGAGGACGGTGCTGTACCTGTGTACTGGGAAAAGCTAATGTTATTTGTTCTTTATATTCAGTAGGAAACCTTATACTGTCAAAATACTGTATACATGAAAAATATATGCGGTAAA
Source organism: Oostethus manadensis (assembly GCA_024372805.1). Lineage (NCBI taxonomy): Eukaryota > Metazoa > Chordata > Actinopteri > Syngnathiformes > Syngnathidae > Oostethus > Oostethus manadensis. Next base: position 744,493 of record QODF01000164.1, on the reverse strand, counting down.
ATGTAAATTGTATGCGTTTTAAATTGTTTACCGACTAATAATGTGTTTACTTAGAGAACAACTAAATATGCTGTGGAGCTTTACTCTTTGGTTGCCATGCGGTAGCGGATGAGCGTGTCAATGTCACACAGGCCAAGAACTACATATTTGTGCCTTTTTGTCATCTTCAGGTGGGTTTTATCAGCCATTACCTCTAGTTGCTGATCTTGCTCAATTTACTGTAAATGATTTACGTACCAAGCTTGTATTTCTTTAGTGTCACTTAATATACAACAGTCAATGCTAGATTTGATGCCGGACACCGTAGCGTACTACGATAGCCATCAACAATTTCCAGGTGTACAGTGGTGCAAAAATATTTGCCCCTTTTTCTGACTTGTTATTCTTTTGCATGTTTGTCACACTTAAATGTTTATGCTCATAAAAAAATAGTTAACTATTAGTCAAAGATAACATGATTGAACACAAAATGCAGTTTTTTAAATTAAGGTTTACGTTATTAAGAGAGGGAAAAAACTCAAAATCTACATGGCCCTGTGTGAAAAAGTGATTGCCCCCATTGTTAAAAAATAACTTAACCGGGGTTTATCACACCTGAGTTCAATTTCTGTAGCCACCCCCAGGCCCCCTGCCACACCTGTTTTAATCGAGAAATCACTTTAACGGGAGCTACCTGACACAAGTAGACCAAAAGCACCTCAAAAGCTAGACATCATGCCAAGATCCAAAAAAATTCAGGAACAAATGGGAACAAAAGTAATTGAGATCTATCAGTCTGGTAAAGGTTATAAAGCCATTTCTAAAGCTTTGGGACTCCAGCGAACCACAGTGAGAGCCATTATCCACAAATGGCAAAAACATGGAACAGTGGTGAACCTTCCCAGGAGTGGCCGGCCGCCCAAAATTACCCCAAGAGCGCAGAGAAAATTCATCAAAAGATCCCAGGGCAACATCTACAGAACTGCAGGCCTCACTTACCTCAATTGAGGTCAGTGTTCACGACTCCACCATAAGAAAGAGACTGGGTCAAGCTAAAGCCATCTTGGGTGCTGCAGCAGGACAATGGCCCAAAACACACCAGCAAATCCACCTCTGAATGGCTGAAGAAAAACAAAATGAAGACTTTGGAGTGGCCTAGTCAAAGTCCTGACCTGAATCCCATTGAGATGCTGTGGCATGACCTTAAGAAGGCGCTTCATGCTAGAAAAGCCTCAAATAAAGCTGAATTACAACAATTCTGCAAAGATGAGTGGGCCAAAATTCCTCCAGAGCGTGTAAAAGACTTGTTGCAAGTTATGGCAAACGTTTGATTGCAGTTATTGCTGCTAAGGGTGGTCCAAGCAGTTATTAGGTGCAGGGGCAATGCCTTTTTCACACTATGTGGGTTTGGATTTTTTTCTCCCTAAATAATAAAAACATTCATTTAAAAACTGCATTTTGTGTTTACTTGTGTTATCTTTGACTAATATTAAAATGTGTTTGATGAGCAGAAACATTTTGTGTGACAAACATGCAAAAGAATAAAAAGTCAGAAAGGGGGCAAATAGGTTTTCACACCACTGTATATGACTCTAACTGTTATCAATTAACATATTTTAATTGAACGTGACTTAATGTGACGTAATGTCACTGTAAGTTGTAATATGCAAGAAATGCATTGTAACATGCAAGTGCCACCACTCTATGTTGTAATGAGTTGACATGTTTAAGTGGGCTTACTCGTAACTGAAGTCCATCATGTTCCTCTCAATTTGTAACAATGTCCAGCAAGGTAAAATGACATCTTTTTCTTTGTTCTTTTGTTGACTGGAGAAGATGTACAAGGCATGAGCTCTGCTGAGGATACTATAAACTACATCTTTTTTGGTGCTTTTCTGAATACATTTCATGAACACAAGATCGCAACTGGTTGCTGATTCCCTCAACCTTAACTTGGATTGGCGAGAGGTACAGATTCCTTGAAATCAACGAGTTACATGTGCTGAAAGCTGCTAGGAAGCCAAGCTAACCGGCTAATTACTGAAGTTTAAAGCAGTTGCCTAGCAACAATGCCGAACAGAAAAAAATATATAAAAGAAAGCGAGCATTTATTACAATTGTAAAGTATGCTGGCCCTTGATACATGGACTCAAAATCACAAGCGTCAGTCTTGTTGCCAAATGTGGAGGGGGAGAACGACTACAGCCATGAGTCGAGTACATCAGAAAAACAAGAAGAAGAGGAAAATTCTTGGGTGACCTGTATGCAAGAGTTTAAGAAGTTAAAACAGATGAAGTTGGAGATGCATGAGATACGGGGGTGTACTGCAGCACAACCAGACCTTAAGCATTTGCAGTCACAGATTCAATATGTACAATCGCAGAATGACAGTATCATCGAAAAGATCCTAGGGGTCCATGGTGATGTCATTAACCTTATGGAGGAAAATAGAGCACTGAGCAAATAAACTAAAGCTCTAAATGAAGAAATTGAGAAGTTACAAGATAAAAATGTTGCGTTGTGTGCTGCTCTTAAAGAGGTTAAAAACCCTACGGAAGATAATAAAGCCCTACGCACTGATATCAAGGCTTTGCAGGATGATAGGAAGCCACTATTGGAAGAAAATGATGCCTTGCACACTGCTCTCAAGGAAGCTAAAAACCATATGGAAGAAAATAAGAGTTCTGCAGAATGATATCAAGACATTATTGGAAGATAATGCTGCCTTGCATGCTTCCCTCAAGGAGATTAAAAACCCGAAGGAAGGAAATCATGCATTATGGAACGACGTCAATGCTCTACAGGATGGTATCAGGAGACTATTGAAGGATAATGCTGTCTGGTGCACCACTCTGGAGGAAGAGAAAGAAGCAAAGGATAACATCACTGAGCAAATGAAAACTATAATGGAGGAGATGGATCAGAATTCACGAATGAATGATGTGATCCTCAAAGGGCTCAGAATTATACCGAGGTCAAAAGATAGGGAAGCTCATAACAGAGGAGAACCAGATGGAATGAATGTTCCTTCAGCAAAGCAACATATTGTCAGCTTCCTACAATCAAAGGAGGTGGATGTAGATATCAACACCATTTATACTTGCATCCCACTGTATGGCTGAAACAACACCACACCTGTCATCATCAAGTTCACCAGCAGGGAATTCAAAACTGCACTGCTGAAACCAGGAAGAACTTGAAAGGCACAAACGTCTACTTAAATGAGCATCTGACAAAACGCAACGCTGACATTGCCAAGAAAGCACGAGACTTGAGGAAGCAGGGAAAGATACAAAGCACTTGGAGCACCAACGGAAAAATATACATCAAGCTACATGGAGGTCCAGGAGAAGCAGGAGTGCTGGTTGTCAAAGATCTCAACGGTCTGGATACATACTAAACATCATATAATCATGACAACAAGGATAAAGGAGGACACAACGTACAAAAACAGTAAGATTACATTCAATAATATGAACATTGATATTAACGTTGAAAGAGCACGCTCAACAAAGTATCAAAATCAGGAATTCATGTACTTCCATTTAATGACACTCACAGTACAACACCAAGACAGCAACATGTTGATCTGGAAGCCAACAGGGGAAGAGGAAAGGAAAGAGGAGGAAAAAAAAAAATCTATATATTTTAATATGATATATGCATGTACGTGTATGTATGTAATATATATATATACTGCATGTATGTATGTATGTATACATATGAATGCATGTGTGTATGCATGTATATACACAGTATGTATGAGTATGTAGTAGCAAATCATGTGAGAAGGGGGTAGGATTAAATAAGATCTGCTTTTTCCTACTCCTTTTTGGACATGTGGAACTGAGGAATGTAACATGAATAATTCTTTGTACATTATATGCATGTTCCAAACAAACCGAACCAAAAAGTTTACAAAGCTTTGCATTGATATTTAGCATTGACATCAGCGTATTTCATAGGTGATGGCTGATCTAGCCACTGTAGTTTGATATGAATGAGTAAAAACATACCTTTATTGTCAATCAGAGTCAGATTTATTTTTAATTCCTTCCAGCAAAGTGACAGAGGTCGAGTTTTTGCAATTTTGCAAGTCAGTAAATCTCCTTTGGCTCAGCTCAAACCAATGATGGCAAAGATGAAAAAGTATGACGATAACCCTAGAACCAGAAATGAAACAGTACAATATGGCTTGGTCGACATCATTAACACAAAGTAAACAACATCATGATCTGTCCACAGAGTAGTCTTGTTTTATGTTCTACGATTCACATGTAAGAAGAAGAAACTTCACTTCCAAGAAAACGCACAGTAAAGCATTTTGAGAAAAGTTTCTAATCGAAGACAGTAAATTAGGACTATTTACGAGATTGTGAAATAGTGCATATTTATACAGTGTAGGTTTATAGTAGCAGGTGATGGATGTGTGTGTGTGTGTGTGCTGCTTTACACTAAAGTTCACCGACTGGGAGACGCATCCGTCTTGAATTACATTTGCATGCACGGAAGTAGAGGGTGGACACAAATGCACCAAACAAGATGCACACATAATTACTCTTTTTGCCTTCAGAGATAATTGCTGTAGCTTCAAGCTGTCATCCTCGGTTTCATGCAGTGAAATATCACATACAGGATGGAAAGGCTTCCAATTGGCTGGAAGTTGATGGAGGAGGTGGACAAGTTGCTCACTGGAGATTTAGGAGGTAGGTCTTCCCACTTCCTGACAACACATGAGTGTGTGGGAGTGTTCCCTCAACTTAAGGGAGGAAAATAATGGGCATTACGGGTATTCCATCGCAATAACAGCTAACAAGAGAAGAGGGCAACTCGGGAGGTCTACCAGACAATTTAACCAAAAGTTAAGTGTTTTTCTTTTCCAGTGCTGATAAAACTCCACTCAAGCCTGCTTAGCTCTTGGTAAAGGCCTCTCAACAGAGTACTTTGTTAATACATACTTTTTACAGGTATCTTAGACCTTAGAGGACTGGTTTAAAAAAGAAGCACAGTGAGATGACAGGCCTAAGGAAGCTACTGAGGCGTGGGAGCGCAATTGTCACGTCTTTGGTTCAGAAAGTTTTGGAACTACAAACGTTTATTCACATTTAGAAATATTTGTTTTTTTTTGAGAACTGTATTTGGCAGCCTATATGAAAATGGACACCACACAGCCACAACACTATTAAGCAGTTGAATGGCGTGATTTTTCTCACCCAATTATCACTGAAAGTGAATGAATGAATGATTTCAAATGTTCTTTTAAAAACACAGTAAAGTAATTAAATGGTATTTCCTCGTTATAAATGAATTGATGGGTTAATAGGGTCACAAGACACCCGGGTCACAAGGCAAGACGTCACACTAAATTGGCTCTAAGATAACCAGAAAAGAAGAAATATTTAACATTGATTTTAAGAAAAGTACAATCACATGATATGACTGGACAAAGTGCCTTTCAGTAACTTTAAATCAATTCAGTAACTTTTTAGCCAAAGATGAACATTCATTCATTCATTTTCTATACCGCTTATCCTCATTAGGGTCACGGGGATGCTGGAGCCTATCCCAGCTGGGATAGGCGAGAGGCGGGGTACACCCTGGACTGGTCGCCAGTCAATCGCAGGGCACATATAGACAAACAAACATTCACACTCACATTCATACCGATGGACAATTTAGAATGGCCAATGAAGCTAACATGCATGTTTTTGGAATGTGGGAGGAAACCGGAGTACCCGGAGAAAACCAACACACGCACGGGGAGAACATGCAAACTCCACACAGAGATGCCCAACGGAGATTCAAACCCAGAACCTCCTGACTGTGAGGCCAACGTGCTACCCAGTCAGCCACCGTGCGGCCCCCAGTCTTACTGTAAAATAAATACTTTAATACTGGACCGTGCAGGTAAAGTTTCCTAGATTTCTGTTGCTTTTTGTAAGGGAATCAGGTATAAATTAATTATTGATAAAAACAAGTAAGCCCAGTTCGTCCAGTCCACCTGTTTAACAAGATCTCATCAAGGAAGGCACCCCCACACTATCATCGCGATGTTAGATCCTTCCTTGATGAGATCTTGCCAAACAGGTGGATTGGACGGAGGGGTTTCGTGTAATACCCTCCACGTTCACCAGGCCTCACGCCACTAGACTTATTTTTATGGGGGTATTTAAAAGACAAGTCTACGCAATGAGACCTGCAACAGTCACTGAATTGAGAGCAACCATTGAGCATGAATGCATGCAAATATCAGGAGAACTGTTTCATAAAGTGTGCTATTCCATGGCTTCGCGTTGCCGCTGTTTCCTCTTAGCCAGGTAGCATCCAACATGGGACATTGACAGGTGGAAAATAGTTTTTTTTTTCTGATGAGAAAAAATGTATCCTTGACGGTCCAGATGGCTTCCAACGTTACTGCCATGACAAGGAGATCCCAGAGATGTTTTCTACCCGGCACAGTGGAGGGGGTCCATCATGATCTGGTGTGCTTTCTCATTCAGTGGAACACTGGAGCTTCAGGTGGTGCAGGGTCGGACGGCGGCTGGTCACGTGCAGATGTTGCAGGCATCCCTCAAGACTGAAGGTCCTCGTCTGTGTGGTATCGGCTTAGAGGAAGACTTTGAAAACACATCAGATCTAAATGGAGGGGAGGTATGATCTTGAATATCTTTCCTGGTAATAAGTAGGTGATGTATTAGTAACAAAATAATGCCACATAATTTGATAGAAATAAAAATAATAACCCAATAGAGGGGATAAATAAAAGACACACCAAAAATGAAAGTGAAAAAATTATGCAGCAGACTGGTCCATTTTGCCATTTTGTTCCTCTATTTTTTTTTAGCATTGTATATGTGTGTGTGTGTGTGTGTGTGATACATTCTTTAATATGCTGATTTGGAAATGTGGGTGTCCCCAATGATTATACTTATAACCAGCGTATGGTGAATGTCACTTTCAAGATGTTACATGAAACAATAATCACACATAGTTGCGGAAAAGTGATGTTTATTTCCATAAGCGCAGACCTCAAACAACAAAAGACATATGGTTAGGCATTAGTAATTATTTGTTTTCTATGTAATTCATGTGCACTGTCTTCTGTGAATATGTATTTGTGGATAATTAGAGCAGGGAAAAATGATGCACTTGCGGCAAGGGAGCCAGGCGGTGCTGGTGCCGCGGTGCCTTCACTGATGGATGGCCTACCTTCTAACTGAACATACAGTACATGCACAAACCCGTGTGGTACTACAAGGCCTGCTGCTGCTCCAACCACCCCCCTTTCCACTGTATGGCAAAAAGAGCACTCTTGTCTCTAAACACCAGTCAGTCATGTTCACTTGTGTTGATGCCTTGACTGCTAACGGTCTCTTCAAATCTCTCTTACTGTAACAATAAAATATAGCATAAACAAAAAACACTCATGACTTTGAGATGTCTGATTGTGCAAGATCGTGCTGTCCATACGCCCCCGCCACAACCACCCCGTGCTAATTGATGACCTTCATGTGTCCCATCTTCTCACCCACTGACTGATCTGCGTAATCGTCGGGACCATTATACCAAGATCACCAGCTCCCCTGCCTCCGACACAACCCTATTCATCACATCAGGACCTAATTGGATTGCTAATTGATGTGTAGAAACCCATGTAATTGCACTAAAAGGCACTTTCTGGTGAGCAGCAAAAGGAAGGGGCGGGGTGGGAAGGGAAAACACTCAAGCTGTCAGAGGCACTGTGTGTCCACGGCATGGTCACATGGTGGGACATGACTGACCATTATGGGACTTATCCTCTGTCTTGTGACTTTGGAATGATGTTCTAACAGCAATGCACTACTCACCAAAATGTAGGAATTTCAGGATAAACTAAAAATGCACGTGAACTTTCTGTAAACCTCTGACTGCACATGTCCAACTGTTTAGTCTTTCAGTTCTCACTGCGGCTTGCTGTTCTCTAACAAGCAGCTGAACAGCAAAATTCACAAAGATGTGCAATCCACAGATGAATTAATCAATGTCCTGGTTAAATTAGAATTGGTATCGGAACAGTCTCCTTCATTGCGATGTTCACATTTTGACATATCATGAGACCAAGAACACACCTAACAACTGATCAGCAGTACCTCGTCGCCTCCTCCTGCAAACAGGATGTTCTGAGAGGGAACTGGCCACTGAACTTATAGCGTCATCAGCAGGTTGCAACAGAGAAATTGCAATTTCAATTTATTTGTTGTGAATTTTGCCGTTAAGCCGTTTGGGAGCTGTGAGAATCTACTGCTTAGTCTCCCTCACTTGTTTGCAGCACCTTTGAGAGAACACATGCTAAAACAGTTGCTCTTTGAAGCACGCTCCTTTATACTGTTTCGAGACCTGGCCACAATAAGTGGATTTTTGCAGAGTACAATTCAATATTAATAAATGTATTATTTCTGTAGTAAGCATTGAAAATATTTTCATGACCTTCTAAAATGGTTTTGACAATTATTTGAACCTTGTAGACATGAAATAATAACCAATTCTCATTTTCACACTTGTATTACCCAATATAGTATTTATTACATTATAGATTTTTTTACCAGGTAAGGATTAAAAAGAATCAGACCTGACTAAGCATGCTTGCTGTTTTTCAGCAGGTTCCTGCTCTGTAGAACATAAACACATACAGCATAATTGACTACAATAAACCAGCATAGGACAAACACAGGCAACCCAGACAGAAAGATTGAGAAAAGCTGCGGAGAGGAGGAGTTTACTTGAACATCTCTGTGATTGCAGGAGTAGCTGTCCATCGGATGGTTGAGCATGGGACTTTTCGCTGTCTCATGGTTGGAATAATCTTAAGGTGCTCTGGAATCTCATTCCAAGCTTTTGTGTTGTATTTGGAATTTTTAAAAGCTGGTAATGGCAAAAGTCCATTGGTTACTGATCTGGTGGTGCTATTAGCCCTTGTGCTGGATTTTGGTAACTAGGCACTGGTTGCTGCAGTGTGTTAAAGTGTTACTGTTTAGAATTTCAAAGTACAATTTAATGTCATTGTTCATACCATAGTTTTGAAATATTAAAGCATTAGACAGTGATAGAACAGAACAGTGATGTGTCCACGCAGGAGGTTGATTGTGGCTCCAGGATTGTATTTGTTGTGAGCGACCAACCCAATATGTCAAAGTTGACAGTGTTATAGCATTGAGATATGTTTTAGAGACATTTAAGGACAGATTGAACCTAATTTTGCCTTAAACATATAACCTTGTTTCAGCGCCCTGGGGACATTTTGTGCATGCTCATGTAAGGTGAGGTGGGAGTCCAGACTGACTCTTAAATATTCTGAAGTGGATACAGTTGACAGTGTAGTGGTTTTTACAGTAGACATTCATGCATTCATTTTCTATACCGCTTATCCTCATTAGGGTCACGGGGATGCTGTAGCCTATCCCAGCAGACTTTGGGGGAGAGGCAGGGTACACCCTGGACTGGTCGCCAGTCAATCGCAGGGCACATATAGACAAACAAACATTCACACTCACATTCATACTCTAATGGACAATTTAGAGTCGCCAATTAACCTAACATGCATGTTTTTGGAATGTGGGAGGAAACCGGAATACCCGGAGAAAACCCACACACGCACGGGGAGAACATGCAAACTCCACACAGAGATGCCCAACGGAGATTTGAACCTCCTGACTGTGAGGCCAACGTGCTACCCAGTCAGCCACCGTGCGGCCCCCAAAGATGATCAGTCTTACTGTAAAATAAATACTTCAATACTGGACCGTGCAGGTAAAGTTTCCAAGATTTCTGTTGCTTTTTGTAAGGGAATCAGGTATAAATTAATTATCTCCTTAATGATCTCCTGACTGTGTGGCCAATGTGCTAACCACTCATCCACCGTGCGGCCTACAGTAGACATAATATAGAAAATTAATTATATAATGTAAAGTCACACGTTAGCACAGACAGCTCCTGCGGACGTCACGATCCGTGTGTTGCCGGCGTGACAGTTGTGTTTTCGTTCTATTCCTTCCTTAGTTCCTGTTTTGAAGCACTCATCTTGTATTCACTTCCTGTTTCCTTGTTTCCCGCCAACTTTACTTTCTCATTTGATCGCACCTGTTCCTAATTTGCACTTGGTTATTTGGTTTGGTTAATTTGCACTTGGTTATTTGGTTTGGTTAATTTCCACTTGGTTATTTGGTTTGGCTAATTTGCACTTGGTTATTTGGTTTGGTTAATTTCCACTTGGTTATTTGGTTTGGTTAATTTCCACTTGGTTATTTGGTTTGGCTAATTTGCACTTGGTTATTTGGTTTGGTTAATTTGCACTTGGTTATTTGGTTTGGTTAATTTCCACTTGGTTATTTGGTTTGGCTAATTTGCACTTGGTTATTTGGTTTGGTTAATTTCCACTTGGTTATTTGGTTTGGTTAATTTCCACTTGGTTATTTGGTTTGGCTAATTTGCACTTGGTTATTTGGTTTGGTTAATTTCCACTTGGTTATTTGGTTTGGCTAATTTGCACTTGGTTATTTGCTTCAGCTGTGTGCTTCCCCACTTGTCGGTTCCTATGTGTTTGTTGGTGTAGTTTCGTCTTGCCGCTGCACTGCAACCAGAATTAATGAATGACTTTTTCCCGACCTGCCACGGCTTCCTGCTCTCCACGTCCTCGGGGTCGTCACCACCACTATGCCGAGACGTAAACGTGACACTGTTGTCTTTATGTAACATTACCCACAACTACAGACCTGTGTAGAATACTACTCTGCTGCCCATGGTTATGGTCAAAGAGAGACTCGTGATGCACTTCAAACGTTTTGCTAACAAGCAGAGACCACGTGCAGTAAACATTCACCCTGCCTGCTGACCTGCTGCTCGCATTCAACTACTGTCCAACATGAAGGTTAGACGTTGGCGAACACATGCAGTCATTTCTTTAATTAACTTGCAAAATTGTTGAGAACTAGTATACTGTTGGGCCTTAAGGTCTGGAATACTCTGTGATTACATAATTACGTTATGTGTGTCATATTGTTAAAATCTTCTGGAAAACCTATCAAGTGCATGAAGTAATTTCACTAGGTGAGAGTTAAAATAACTTCCAATCTTTGGAGAGAAGAAGATGAGCAGTTACGGCAATATCATCACCATCAGATTTTTGAAGTGGCTGAGGGCTGCGTGTGTGAAAATGTATATGTCACCTGTCACCGTCAGAATCAACACTGGTGGCCCGAATGTGCAGCGACCTGTCAAGTGCCGGATATCAACACCTCATGGGGCACAATGTCAGTCTGGGCCGACAAGTGCTCATCACCGCACTGCGATTTGTGGCCGCACGCCTCTGTGGTGCATCAGAGGTGTGTGCATGCATGCGCGCTTACCAAAGGCCAAGGCAGTGAGACATTTTTTTTGTTTGTTTGTTTTTAATCTATGATGAGTCAGAAGCTGAGGTGACCCAGAGATCCACTGGCCATTTGAACTTCAGTGCAAACACAGAAACCTGCTCTATCTTTCATTCATTCATTCATTTTCTATGCCGCTTATCCTCATTAGGGTGGCGGGTATGTTGGAGCCTATCCCAGGGAGGCGGGGTACACCCTGGACTGGTCGCCAGCCAATCGCAGGGCACATATAGACAAACAAAGAGTGCAGGTCATTAATTGGAAGCAGGTGACACCTGGAGAGTTTTCAAATGTGAAAACTCATTATATGATAGCATAACAAGTACACTTTTTAAAACTTGGATAAATATTTTAAATACTTGAGAAAGTGGAAAGGAAAATGTGGCTCTCTTTGCCACATGGTCCTTTATTTAACGATATGTCACGGAGCAGCAATTGAACCAATGTTGTAACAGCGACAAGGATCAAACAGCTTAGCCAGCAAAAATATAGCTGATGTGTTCTTATGGTAGTACAGCAAATGTAACATGCATGAGTTTCACTGCAGCCGACAACATCAACATTTTAAAGTGCATGCAATGGCAGCTACAGCAAGCATTTTAGGGCCCTATGATTTCCACCTTAGCGAAATCGCGGCCGGAATTGTGCAATTGGCCAATAAAAACGGAATTTACTGTTAAACGCGTAATCTTGTGGAAACTGCCATCATGTGGATGAAAGGCTGTCATCATGAGCAGAAGGAACATTGGAACATAGGTTAGAATAAAGGTGTTAATTAGAGCTGTTGGTGGTGTGCCTTGTGTGGCTGATGCCAAACTGCAGACATTGAAGTAACTAATAGCAGGGATGTTTGAGAGCTACAAGGAAAACCCACAGTCATTACAACATTTACACATGCAAAACCCAAGGGCAGAAGAGCGCTGTTCATTGTTGCTTTATGTCAGCACGTGTCTATGTGATTACGTCATTCACAAGCAACACACACACACCAGTTCCCACACAATAGTCCTCTCATCCTTCTCTCTCCTTGTCACATGCTCTTAAATCTCCCCCACAATTCCACACTTGCTATCACTAATGTGACAGGAGACAATAGGTTGTGGTGCTTCGAGAAGGCTCCCACCTAATAATTACAGAGAGCACCTGGCACTTTTGAGTCCTGCATCCCTGTTTCTGAATGGCTTCCTGGTCTTTGAACGTGGTTCTGACAGAAAAAGCTGCTTTAAACTCCCCAGAATCCTTTTGGCTGTGCCTGTGCAACTCGGCTTAGCTCTCCACAGGCCTCTTAAGGGAAAAGAGCTGGCCCAGCAATCGTGTTCCTCAGCTGGCAGGAGCGTCTTAGAAGCTGCTAGCGGCACACTAAGCGAGGGGAATCCTGTGGTGCATTAGCGGAATTTAAGGAAAGAGTGGCTAACTGGACACTTTCATGCTGGGAATGTGTCTGAGATCAAGTTTTCCAGTTTTATGTTGAGCATGAAAAATGTCTTCAGTGATGACATTTACTCCAAATGACTCCAAATGTGATTAAAAAAAAACCCCAAAACAAACAAACAAGCATTGCGGTTAGTTTGGAGCTCGTTTTTGTCCCACGGGAACGTGCTTACCATGTTTATGGGGTACGTACTAACTTTTCCAAGTGTCACTGAACACGTTTGTTCACTTGCTGTCATTATGGTGATTTTGTATTAGCTCATAAGGTGATTTTGAGTAGCTCACAATGAGAATATTTGCATATTTGCTTCAACTCCTAGTAGCTTTTACATTATAACTATCTTTATGCCTTTATAATATGGGAAATTGCATGAAGATGATGGTCTCAATGTTTGAGTGGAAATCTTCTTGGTAAATAATGTAGTGTACAGTTTGAATGTTGGTGGTCATAAATAAAACACAAATAGTTGACATCTCTAATAGTGGTCAAAGTTGGAGACCCCTGCAGCCTGGACACTAAATTTATTCTGTTTCAGGACAGATTTCTATTTAATAAAGATATTTATTTGTATAATTGTAGTATATTTATTTTTTCCCATGTATTAGTATTACTCCAAAACATGCATCTAATTAAATTCAGGTTTGTGTTAAATAGTATTAAATTGTAAACAACGGCATTGACCAGTACTTGTCATAAATTAATTGAAAAATGTATAGTTAGGCCTCCTCTCACCCATTTTGCCTCTTTGTTTGTCCCAGTTGGTGCAGGCGGGTTGGAGTTCAAGTCCGCCAAGTTAGCGTTAGCACAAGTTACGTTGTGAGCAAGCAAATGCAAAAACACAAAAGTAATGGTTTCCAAGCTGAATATTTCGTTTTTGAACAGAACAAACAAGGTGAGCGCCTGAACACAGACGAACCGATATGTGGAATTTGTTGGAAAGTAGTGCAAGAAAGAAGGAGAATACAACCAACTTTAAAGTGCACCGAAAACAACAATCCTGTCCAGCTTTCCCAACTGGAAAAAACAAAACAAGACCTGGAGCTGCAGTGGGGCCATTGTCCTGAGAGTCAACACTTACTGGGGCATTTTGTCTGCAAAGTAAATATAAACAAAACAGCGCAAAATGGGGCAAACTCAAAGTGTCGTATACAGAATTTTGTATACAGAGTAGGACTGGGTGATATAATCAAAAACTCATATCCCGTTATATTTATGTTCAATATCGACATACAATATTTATTCCAATATTCTAGACAAAGTCAAATTTGTGTATGAAGTTGTTTCATTAAAAAAAAAAACGTATAGAAAAATAGCTGCTAAAATAAAATAATCTATTCTCTTTTTGAAATAAATATACAAAAATTACAGTATAATCATCAGTCTTCTCCATAACCAACAGTTAGTTATACTCAAATCCTCAGCCAATACTAAAAGCACAAAAGAACAAAATATGAAACAAAGTGCCTTGTTTTACAATATTTTTTTAAAGAGTCACTGACATGATTGATCAACTTTATGGTCTATATTTTTATTTATGTTCTCTGTTGTTGGTTTTATTAAACAGGCCGTTCAATTAGGAAAAAATACATTTAATGTTCATGGCTGGAGACCCGAACAATAACCTGCTCAGAAAAAGGGCATTTCCGGAAGTGACGTCGGCGACGGCATATATGTCTGGGCGCAGTGCAAACAAAGGCTTCACAAGCAGCTGGTCTGCTTTTTTTTCAAAATAGTAGCTGTTCATACTGCCCCTGTGATGCTATAAGTTGGTTTTCTTTTCCAAAAGACGGTTTAAGACGACAGTAAACAAAGCAAGTACAGAGAAAGAAAGACAAATGAACGCCCACCTCGCATCCTGTTCTTTGCATGGTTCATTTCACTCAAGACTGCTGTGAAGGAACATCTCTACAAGAAGCATTTGGCCTGACAACGCATTTGGGATGCTAAGATGCTATTCCTGATGCTAGGAACATCTGTACTGATGACCGGTGGCGAAAGCGAGTATTGCAGATGGGTCTGTCTGCTCAAAACGAATGAACGTGTTAATACTGTGGGAAAAAAGAACACATTCATATGAAAAAAAACCCAACGTGGGCTAAGAAAATGGTACGGTTCTAACCATCTTTGTACATTTGTCCCAGAATGAGTGCCACACCACCATATTGACAAACATTCATTATACACATAATAAAACATTTTCACAGCGATACGTTGACGATGCTGGGCTGTGGTAGTGGTTGCCTATGCGGCAGCTACGAGATTAAATAAATCAGGCTCTAAGGACCCCTGTACGCTCATTCAGCTGCAGATTTAAAACAATAATTGAAGGATAGGCCACTCCGAAGTAATTTGTACTTATGTTTTGAAGTCGACCAATCTTTATCTCCCCGTCTCTTCAATTACAATTACAATTGACTCGCCTCCAGCGTCCACATTTTATGTTCTATTACATTGACGGGTAAGGGGCCGAATCCGAATGAGGTTTGAGTGTAATAAGTAGTACTTTAATAAGGATTAAGAACCTTTTACATTTTGTACTTCAAGTACATTTTACTTTATTGTACGGTCTTGAAAACAGGGCGAGATTCCCCCTGATGACATCACGCCCCCAGGATGCGTGAATCTCCACTGTGGTGTGCATGGGGAGCCAGAAATACCAGAAAACTCTGCAATGATGCCAGGAAATTTTCAGTTTTGAGAAAATATGAATGTTTCCAGTTTCAGGGACATAGTTGCAAAGGTGGCAACACTGGAATTTGTCGCTTCCTCCATTATGGGTGCTTCTGCTTTGCTCCTCCTTTCTCCTCCAGAGGGGGCAAAACTGGGGACGGCGCTCAGCATTGCTGGCACACAGCAGAGTGAACCCTCTGCATTAAGGTTAAAGAAAACAAGGCAAATCCAGTCGATATCAAAATAAACGATTGTTTTTGATATCGTGCTTAAAATAAATATGAATATTTTAATGATATCGATAAATTCACCAACGCCAAAACAGAGACTTGATACTCTATTTTCAAGCAGTCCAGTGCTTGTCCTCCCTCCCGAAGTCAGCTGGGATGGGCTCCAGCATACCTTCCCGACCCTAGTGAGGATAAGTGGCATAGAAATCGGATGGATGGATAGATATTGCATTTCATTTATTGTTGTATGTGCTTTTTAATGGAGTGTTTTTTTCTCTTAACAGAGACAGGATCTGTTTTTTAAAAATTGTTTTTGGTTATAGTTGTGAATTCTATCCATCTGCAATTTTTGCCAAAAGAGACTGAGGGTCCATTTTATTTTCATTAATGTTTTTTGTCTGTTTGATGTATTTTATATGTATTTTATATGTATATGTGCCCTGCGATTGACTGGCAACCAGTCCAGGGTGCACCCCGCCTCTCGCCCAAAGTCTGCTGGGATAGGCTCCAGCATCCCCGCGACCCTAATGAGGATAAGCGGTATAGAAAATGAATGAATGAATGAATGATGTATTTTATTGAAAGGCTCTTGACATTCCAATTACATTGTAAAATAATCTTGAGAAATTAAAGTTTACTGCTTTTGATATGATGTACTTGCGTAAGTATGCTGTATAATTAATGAAAAATTGTCACAAAAATGTTAATGTCAATAACATATATTATCAGCAATAATTTGTAGGACAATTACATTCCAAGAAAATGTTTTATTGTGACAGTCCTCATACAGGTAATCCATGTGATGGGTATATACAGTATATACCCATCCATCCATTTTCTATGCCGCTTATCCTCATTAGGGTCACGGGGATGAGCCTATCCCAGCAGACTTTGGGCGAGAGGCGGGGTACACCCTGGACTGGTCGCCAGTCAATCGCAGGGCACATATAGACAAACAAACATTCACATTCATACTCTAATGGACAATGGATTTAGAGTTGCCAATTAACCTAACATGCATGTTTTTGGAATGTGGGAGGAAACCGGAGTACCCGGAGAAAACCCACGCACGCACGGGGAGAACATGCAAACTCCACACAGAGATGCCCAACGGAGATTTGAACCCAGGTCTTCCAGATATCCTGACTGTGTGGCCAATGTGCTAACCACTCAACCACCGTGCGGCCCTACAGTATATACAGTATCTGTATATTTGAACATTTCAAAATGTTTACACAGTTTATGTATGCTTCATACCTATTTATGACAAATTGTGTACTGTGTCAAGGTGGCTTTTTTTGATCAGTTGTATGGACAAAAACTGCTTCTTGAATTCCAATACGTACATCCATTGATACACCCTATACCATGTTGGTGTTTAATTACATTTGTTTTTACCACCTCAAATCGACGCCACACCAGACCAAAGCAAATCCCACAATGATTCGCAATGTTAGCAGGGAGCACGCCTAAAAACAACTTGTTTTTTATTTACATGTTTATATGATCGGCAGTAATGTTCAGGTTGATACAGGCATTTGCCATGGGTCTGAATCAGGTTTTAAGTTTCTTGCAATTAGTGGATGAACCCCGAAGATCCAGAGACGAAAGCAGCTCCAGCAGGAGAAGCCTTTTACTTTCAAACAACAGACCAAACAAGAACTGAAGGCGACGGTGCAAAAATACGGGAGACACCGTGGACAAAAATAAAACACTAAATAGCAGAAAGACAGTACTAGGTGAGCGGGACGAAAGTACTGGACTGAGGGGAGACGGAAACGATGAATCCAGGATGGAAGCCTTGCAGCAGGTGAGAAGTTACATAGAGGCAATCTGAGGGCATGACCAACGCAAAATAATCCAGCAACTACTGGCAGCAGCTGAGGTGGTAATAATCTTAACTAATGAGAGACAGCTGCAGGGCCTTGTAGCTCCGCCCAGCTCAGGGTGTGTCAACATCTGCAAGGGCGGTAACAAAGAAGGTGAGAAAAATAGTGTGCAGCACAATGATAGGGAAATTATAAACACAAGAACGAACCTGCGTCACAGTGGAGAGTGACACTTTTGGTTTGGAATTGCTAATCTGAAAAAAAGGCTGTTTATCCGTCTCTAAATGTGTCTAAATATTCTGGTCAATATAGGAATATTGAGTGCATGTAAATGTATTGATTGATATTATAGCACTGTGGTGATTTATGCTTTAATGTGCTTGTTTGTTATGCTTGCACAGCTCAGGACACACCACAATAATAAGTTAATTTTTGGTACAATAAGGGAAGAAAATGCAAACATTTTCTTGGTAGCTCGCTTGGAAAGACAACGGGAAATGGAGTGCACCTGTGATTAATATGCTGCGGGATTTTTGAGGAAGGCTTTGTGCCAAATTAATCACTTCATTAGCTCAATATACATTTAGATGAATAATTAAAATGGATGGGTGTTTATTCAGTCGGCTCGGTGACAAGCTCTACTGCTAACAGCCAACTGTTGGCCTTTATACAGAACAGATTTCCAGCATGAATGCGGATGGTGATGATGGCAGGCAAAACACGTTTGGTTGTGCGCACCGGAATCAATGGGGGAAAAGAGAAATATTCCATTTTTTGACTTCATCTAGCTTCCCTTTCAATATTCCTCTTATCATGCTAGTGGTACACTTCCCCAGGTGCACGGAGCGGCACAATGCAGGATGAAAGCGAATGGAACTTATTATTTTTTTCAAAGGCACATTGTGAGCGGGAACAAAAGGGGTGAAGTGCACCATTTACAAATCATTACACCCAAAGGGAAATCTACTTGCCGATGACATTGAAGCTAAAAGTGCACAGCCAGTAAGTCGAACGGCGACTTTTGTTCCAAAAATCATACATCCTAAAGCTTGATGTTTTAGGGCTGGGACTAAGTGGCCCAACACAAAGCTGGCACCGCAGAGGAAGCCGCGGCGGGGAGGCCCTACATATCATGCCGTCATTCGAGCACGGGCCGGAGCAAACACAATGCACGCCGGTTTAGAAGCATCGATTCTCTCTTCTTTTTCAGCCACTGTCAAACAGCGCGCTGCCCGCTAAGCCCTGTGAGATGACGCAGTGCATGTTTTCTTCTGTCTGGTGACCGATCAAAGCAGATTAAGCTCGGCGTCTGACACCCTAGTGTGAATTTGTTAATGTGGAATTTAACGTCAAGGCGAGTTGCTCGGCGGTGTCCGTGGTGCACACTCTGGTTCGTTTTGTGTTTTTGGGCATGAACCGAAAGTAATCGCCATGACAGTGGAACATTGTGTTTTGTGCTGAGTTAAAATGTTCAAGCCACTGTGACACCAAATGTGTTCTGTCATTTTACTCGTTTCAGCCATTTTTGTGACACAGTGTCACTTTATGTGTCCTTCCTCATACGGACTGGTGCAATTCCTAATGTGTATACCTCTATTTCATCACATGAGGGAAAATAAATATTTTCTCTCTGTTTTGGCTGTTGTTCCTCTTTAATAAATCAACACCTGACTTGCATAATGTATACTCTTCTTCCTATCCTAAATAATTTGTCGCAGTAGCCATGGCAATAATGATAGCGCATAATTGGGGTTTCATATCCCTCAGCTTCCTCCATAATTGCACTCTGCCGAGCAGAAATCTTCATTTGCATGTTTCTCAATACAAGGGAAACTCATTAATCGTGGACAATAAGGATTAGAAAAACGCAAAGCCTTGTACTGTAACGTGGGAGCTAAAACTCCATGGGCCTCTCGGCCTGCCTTGGTGGAGATATTTAACTCCCCCTCTTTGCGGTTAGTTGTAATAAAGGATTCATACACGTGTAGCTTTACTGTGCCACTGAGCCCTTTCTCAGCGACGTCTCTTTTTAGTTAACTGCCGCTTTACAGTAGTTTCTAATCACTTTTTATTTTATTTGTAGGTGACTTTAAAGGTACTTCTGTACACCTTCCAGACAGAAAACAATGATGGGGGAATGTGATGGGATCTGTAATTGCCAGTCTTAACTATGTTTGGATTAGTCAGATTGGGTGCTCTTGGTATTGTAACGGGATCCAGCTTCATGCATGCAGAGTCCTTGCTCAGCTTCCTAACAAAATTAATTAAGAATTTGCGGCCTGAATGGGAGGTACGTGTTTTGAAGGACACTTCTGGCAGCTAATTAAAATACTTTTAAACTCATGATGTTGTTTTCGTTGGTCGCTTAGCTACGAGGGTTGTGAACAATAAACCCATGCGACCAGTTAGCGGTTTGACAAGCGAGGCTGCAACGGTAGCAGCCTCCTGGATTTCAATGAATGGGCCATCGATTGAAAAGACATGGACTAGGTATTCTAGGGAAGACTCACAACCAGTTGACAGTGGCAGTGACATTATTACACTTCTGCTGATTACTACGTTGTTTTTAAAATACACTTTTACAGGTGTAGGGGGCATCCTGGAGCATAAAACTACATTTCTGTGTGGTTTATATTATTACAGTTCAGTGGTACAGTAGAGTTTTTGGGGTCAAAACAAAATCTGTTCTGGACTGTATATACACTACAAAGCTATTTTTGCCGTAGGAAATAATGGAAATCATTTTTAATATTACATTTTATGCAATTATTTCATCCAGGGCCAAACTGTCACCATTATATACTGTGACATTCTTCGAGCAACAAACCAAAAAAATGTAAATGACAAATGATGACGGTGTAATATGAAAGTTGCGCCAGAGATTTGTTGCACGTGTGCGTGAAACACCGCTCTGTTAAAGTAAACATGCCTGCAATTTGTGGTGTGTCCTGTGGCATTTTGGACAATTTCTAGGATTTTATGCAACTGGAGTTAACGTTTTCTTAACAAGATGATTTTGCATAGGGGATTAAGAGGGAAGAGACAAGAATTTTAGCAGAATTTTGCTATGGCAGTTTGTGGGGAACTGAATCTGTTCCGGGAAGCGTGTGGGCGGATGTCAGAGGCAGGACTGGTGGGACATTGACATGCGCCTTTTCACTGCCACAGATTAAATATAACAGATTTTAAATAATTTTGGAATGACAAGAACAACTTTTGCCTGCATTTGTGAGTACCTTAATTGAAGTATTGATCAGTGCGTAGGTCAGATATGCTGTACGTGACGCAAACGTTTGAAGCAAAGTAGCATCCGATTCGTATCCGATTTATGCCTACGTACAGAATAGGCATAGGTCACATTTGCAAAATTGTAATTGTAATGTTCACACTGACATATGAGCAAAAAAACAGCAGTGTGAACGTAGCCATGAGTTTTGTGGTGTGGGCGGGGTGCTTTTTAAGTCTGGATGCCTTACCTGACACAACCATGACAGTTATTCAGGCTTGGGACAGGCGGTGGCTGAGTGCTGGAGCATGTAACACCTCCAGGCCTTGTAATAAAATTGTATAATTAATTTGAAAAGTAATGGACTAAGATGTAAGTTACGTTGTACTGCAGCGGTTGGTTTCTTTTTACATTACTTTGGTTTGACATGAAGTTTCACCATCACAAGCAACAAGACAATGTATGACCGATGTCACCAAATAATGTTGGAAACTGCTAAACAGACTGACATCCACAAACAAAATGAGTTCCCGAATTGAATGTATTTACTATGTTTAGTTATTTTTTTAGATCATTTTTTCATATTAATTAAGCAGCGGCATCTGTGGATGTGATAGTGACTGCGGCGTAAAATGGGTGAAAGATGAATTAGGGAAAACTATATTATGTATATTATATTATCCATGGCAGGAATTAATGTGAGAGGAAGTCGTGCTATGATGAATGGGTATTTTAAACATGCAAAAAAGTTGTACATGGGGCACAAAAAATGCACACAAGGCCTCCATGCGGTGACAAAACTAGTCAGCAAATCCCAGCGTGTGCGTCCTCGTGTTCCCTCCGGAGTTAGTCCTTCTTCATTTACTTGCAGCTGTCTGCAGGGCAGTAGTAAACTACGTGGCTGATGCCACTGTCACGGCCTGACCTAATGATAATGAAAGGCACAATTAGATTTGTAAATCTCTTCTCATAGTGTGGAAGTACATCACAAAACCTATTTTGTGAACCTTCTATTTTGCTGAGGCAGCCTGAGAACCATAGCCATCTCTATTACTGTAAAAGATGCGTTCATCTCATTCACTTTGAAGGTTCCATGGCTTGTTTTACAGAAAAACACAAGGTCCAAGCACATATTTGCTTTGTAGCTCAGTACTGCCAGAATGCTGCTTAAAACAATGGCTCCTATTCTTCTATTATGCATCCAATATGAAATTGACATTGCAGCCATTTGTATTTTTATACCATGCAGACTTCTGTATTCTTGAAATAGAGTCCTGCCTTTGCATAAATTGAGGAATGGACTGCAGACTGTTCAAACAGAAGAAATGGATGGGGGGAATGTTTCCCCATTCAGTTCTTCAGGATCTAGAAAAAAAACTAATTGAAATGTTGTAATATTTGTTCGGTGAGAGTCAGGGGATGACAGATGTGAAGGAGCAAGTCTGGTGGGGCTTGTTCTATGGGAGAAAAAAGAGAGTAGAACTCTGTGATTTATGCAGTGGTTTGCCTTACATGTAGAAAAGTGCATAATTTAAACAGCAATACGGTACACTGTATTTGTCTTTGGGATGTATTTATAACCATATTTCTGACAAAACATTGCTACAGGGTCATTAATGCATATGTAAAAATTAATGTTGGGAATGACAGCCTAAATTAAGCAGAATGTCTTTTTGTTGAGGATTTTTCCATGTCAAGTTCTCTTCAGCTGTTTGTCATTTCGCCAGAGAGGAGTCATTCAGGGCATTTTAATCATGTAAGAAGCAATATCCTGTTAAGTGCAAAATGACGACAAAACCAAAGGACCATTTTGTTTTTATTGGGCATAAACCTTTCTAACCCTTCTACTCAAGCAAAGTGCAATCTCTGGGACAAAATAGCTTACTTAGCTCACACACTCATTCTACTGTCTGTGATGGTTCGTAGTTATCGACAATTATGCTCAATGGAAGAGTTGTTCCCATAAGCATGGCATCCTATAAGTACACAAAGCCCAAACTCTGAGGTACAAATCTTTTCACAGGCAAACTCCAATCCCCAATCTTTGTTGTTTGTCTTAGTCGGCGATGACGACGTTGGTAGAGAGCTTCCTACAATTGGAAGCGGCTCTTCTGGCCTTCCATATCCTTCTTGTTGTCATCGCAATGCCAGCTTTGATCTCCTTGGAGTCCCTATACTGTAGGGCTTCTCTGGTGCATACTACCATGAATTCTTCAGTCAGTCCACTAAAGGGCAGCTGAAGAATGTTACTCGTCCCATACAGTGCTGCGCTGGTGGGACTACATGGAAGGCCCAGCCACTTTCTAAGAAAGCCACTGATCTTCCTTTCTAGGGCCTCTACTGTTGTCATTGGAACTGCATAGACCAGTAGGGGTTCTTCATTGGTCTTCTGGATGGCTGCCGAGTCTTTTAGTCTGGAGTCAAAGAGCTTCCCCAAACTCTTGACTGGTTTATCTGTGATGGTTGGGATGAACTTGTCAATCACTTTACACTTCTTTAGTACCATGGACTTTTACTTGGGGGGTTTAAAACTCATCCTTTCCCAGGTAATGAGTCTCTCAAGTTCTTGCAAGATCCATCTGCACCCTGGGACTGATGTTGTTGTGATGGTAAGGTCGTCTATGTAGGCTCTTATAGGGGGCCGTCGTACACCTGACTTGGTTAGGAGCCCTCTCCATTCCACCTAGGCTGACTTGACCACCATGTTCATGGCAAGAGCGAAAACACAGATGGTACAAGCTGTTATTATTCCTTTCTCAATGCAAAGCCAGCCTGATGTTCCTGACCCAGAGTTCATCCTCATCCTAAAATTATTGTAGTAATCCAGAATCAGGTCCTTGATCTTTTTGGGAACATGATGGAGGTATAGTGCAAACTCGACTAGCTTGTGCTGTATGGACCTGTAGGCGTTGGCCAGGTTCATCCACAAAACACGGTTGCCTCTATTTTCGCGGGCCGCTCTGATGAGCTGTGTAACTACGCCAATGTGTTTCAAGCAGCCAGGAGCTCCCGGGATCCCTCCCTTCTGTACTGACGGGTCGATGTAATTGTTCTTGAGGAGAAACTCTTTGTTAGACAACGCTGAAAAACACCTTCCTTTAGATAGATATAAACCTGTCCGAAACTGGTTTATATCTTTTGAGTTCTCCTCTTTGGGGATCCACACTCCCTCAGCGCACCTCCACTGGTCAGCAACTTTTTCCCTTCTCCAAATCACCTCCAAGATCTTCCACTGGCGCAGTCAAAGCTCTGTGCACCGCTTGTAGACCAAATAAGGAATGCCACTAGGGCCTGGAGTAGATGCTGAGGGAGTTACCTTGATGATCTCTTCAACCTCCCTTTAGGCTTGGCTCCCTCAGGTTGAACTCTGTTGTTGGGGGCACAAGGCTGATGAGGGCTTTGTTGAGTTCCAGTTCTTGCTCTCTTTGAGGAAAATCGCTCACTTTGAGGAAACTTCCTCTGCTGAGCATTCCTGGCCACTACGCTTGTCCCTGAGCAGTTGTTTTGTGAAGCAATACAACACAATACTTTCTTTACAATACTTCCATTACAATACTTAATACTACTCAATACTCAAATGCATTTTTTTTAAACTGGTGTTTTGGTGTCCATTTTAAATTCAAAATGATGTCCATTTCACAATGATTTCATAAATGTAACTGAACATTAGTGCGCAAACTATAATTTTCCATTATTGTTCTCATGTATTAACAGAAATACTAAAATAAGGTGAAATATTCGTTACTGACACTGAAAATTAGAGATGCATAGATGTAAAAATGTCAAAATAATTTTTTTCTTAAACCTTTGACATTTGTTCACAAAGTACAAATCGAGCATTTATTTTAAAAAAGTAAATACATAAATTAAAGCATTTGAATGTAAACGTAAATTGAGATTTCAGTAAACATTGTCCTGCTGCTGTTAATCTACCAATTGGTATTTTTCTTCACAAGGAAGCGGTGAGCTGGCTACGGGGAGCAATTTCACAGGATTGCGATCACATTGTGTTCAACAAATCTGTGTTCATACACCAATGGTATAACTGCACAGCGAAATAATGGACACCCATAAATCCATTTTAAGTATGACTTATCCTCATTAGGGTCGCGGGTATGCTGGAGCCTATCCCAGCTGACTTTGGGCGGGAGGCAGGGTTCACCCTGGACTGGTTGTCAGTCAATTAGACAGGCAGACATACAAACATTCCCACTCACATTCACACTCTAATGGACAATTTAGAGTCGCCAATTAACCTAACATGCATGTTTTTGGAATGTGGGAAGAAAACCTGGATTACCCGGAGAAAATCCACGCACACACGGGGAGAACATGCAAACTCCACACTGAGATGCCCAACCCTGAACCTCCTGACTGTGAGGCCAACATGCTACCCACTCAGCCACCGTGCGGCCCTAATAATGGACAAATTACCTTTTCAACTATTTAATTTCTTTATTCAGGACACTGCACACTCACATGGTTTGAGCTGACATGCCCAGTTATTGGCCTCCATTCTAGTCAGCCTGGGGTTTGGTATATTTCCCTTTTGGTTTGTGTGATTGTACCATAATTTCTGGTGTATTAGCCGCGCCGGTGTATAAGCTGCACCCACAATATTTAGAGAGAAAAAAAGATTTGTACGTATAAAAACGCTATAATGCTATAAGCTGCATGTTTCCACGTAACCTAACACTAAAATCATCACACAGCAACTTAACAGGCAACAGGTAGGTAAAAAGTATACACACAAGTACCAATACCTGTGAAAAATAATGCTGGGAAGCAGCAAAATAAAGCAAAGCAATGCATAATGGGAAGCAGTTAAGATATTTAGAGCACAAGTATTGTTAATTGTCTTGTATATTTTTTACCTACCTGTTGTGTGTTCAGTTGCTGTGTGATCATTTTGGCGTTCTTTCTTTGATGGCACTATGAGACATACTGTGACAGTATGACTGTTGAGTAAGGACCACCTGCTTGTTCCGATGGATTGACAAGCTTGTTGTGAGTTTATTTGTAGCTCATGATTGGCTCCTGTCATAAATTAGCCGCACCGCTGTATAAAATTCCGGGTTGAAAGTTTAAGAAAAAAGTAGAGGCTTATACACTGGAATTTACGCCAATTTGTTCTGTTAACGTATTTTCTGCAATGTTAGTTTGTTTCGAGTAGGCATGCTCCAATCGATCGGCAACTGATCAATGTCAGCCATTTTCCTTGTTGCCTTATAGTGGTGACACTATGACAGGTGTTTCTTGTCACACCAGCTGATATTGAGAATCTCACAGAAGGTCAAAGAATATTTGCGTCAACTCTTGGTAGTTTTTTTTATTATAACTGTTCATTTCAGTCAGGGCATCTTGAGAAAAAACTAAGAAAACACATTTTTTAACACCTGCTAATATAAATTATTTAGTTTAGCAAGAGTGAAAATATATTTTTCTTAATTTTTGTCACGCTGCTGTGCCTCCCCTGAAATCTTCTGGCAAGGGAGACCTTACTCACTCGTTTGTGGTTGGACGAGTTATAGCAAGGTCTTTGTTAGGCTTGCAGTCTAGGCTGGTTTAACTCAAGCTGACGATAAAGTGAAATGAACTGCTTAAGTTTGTAGCTCTGCAAGTTTCCCAGTTATTTGTGCGTTGCAAAACCACATACTGCAGGGCTGTGCGCCATTCCAAAGTGTAACCATATTGCTACGTGAAAAATGTTTAAAGCCTGAGTTGGGGAACCCGGCAAAACAAAACCACCGAAGCTACTCCCTTTGCAAATAAAGATGGCATTTTGTCACAGAAGAATTGTCCACAGAAATAAAAAAAGTAGGCTGTAGAGGCAGAAAAAACAAGAGCTTTGATACAAATAGTTGGGTAAAATAGTTTTGCGTTCCTGTGAGACAAAATGAATGTTTTCAAAAAACAGGAGGTAGAAGGGGGAGCAAGTCGTTTAAGTGAAAAGAATATTTAAACAAAAATCCTCCTGTTAAACTCACCTTTGCCAATCTAAAGTTTGTTTACCTCGCTGTTTGTGCACGTCAAAGTATTCCAGAGCTGCGGCCATGACAGACAGTTGTGAAGTGAAGCGGTAAAAGAGGACCTTATTGATCATTCTTGTCGACGCTCGGTGACTACTGAGCTGAAGAAATCCAATGTGTAGAGGATGAGTGAGTCTTGACTGAGCACGACAGGTCATAGAGCAACAACAGTTCAATTTCTTGAGATAGAAGATATTTCCTCATGTTGACTCGCATGAAAAAAAAACATGGCCGGTGCTTGCCGAAACAACGTGACTGAGTCACTACCAACACTGGCTGGAAAGAAGTTTAACGTGAAAATCCCCTGTGCGTGACCCAGAAAATATCTCTTACTGTCTGGAGATGCAGGAAAATAATTATCAAGGCTTATAAAACCTTATTAATTATACTGTAAAAAAAAGGGCAGTTAAGACAATATATAATGGCCAGGGAACAACACAAACCTTGTAGTCAAGATTTATGTTGATGGATATGGAATAATGAGAAAAATAATTGCATTTCAGGCACTTGTTCATCACACTGAAAATGTGTGCGATGTAAAGATGTCAAAATGTTTTTTTTTTCTTCAACACATTTGCTTTAAAACTGTAAATTAGTCACAATAAAAAAATACTCAAACATATTGACCCGCCTATCATCGTTCCAAAATAACAACATGAGTCAAATAATGAGTCAATGAGATTGGAAGAGTAAATACATCACAGAATAAATTTAACTTGAACTTAACATTCAATTTTAATAAAGTTGCAAAGCCAGCTTTTCAATAAATGCTCCAAATGTTTTATAGACAGTACAAATTGCATGTGAGAAAATTCACATCACAAATGGCAATTCCACAACTTTAGAGAGTGAAAGCTAACATATTAAAGAAATATTGCATTATTATGATATATTATTATTATTATATATTTTCAAATGTGTGTGTGAATGGTTGTTGGTTTATATGTGCTCTGCAATTGGCTGCCAACCAGTCCAGGGTGTTCCTCACTTCCTGCCCAAAGACAGCTGAGATAGGTTCCAGCATACAAGTGACCCTAATGAGGATAAGCAGGATATGATATGGATAGATGGATATATTATCATAGTACTAGTGGTTTATTTGCTCTCCAAATACTGTCAATAATGTTGTTGGTCAATAAAACCTTTTCAAAAGGTACATGATTTGTTTTGTGACTTGGCTAAATAAAAGCGTTTGTTGCATCATGCAAACCACTGGAGTAAAAGTGGTGGACAGTTTGTATTTGGGAAAGACATTAAAAAGGTTATACTTTCTTTTTTTAATAAATCAGACAAAAAATTCTATCCGTGAGGGTTTCAAGGTCTTGCCGCTTTGTTCTAGAAGGTAGTCTGCTCTTATTAGCTCGGAATAATCGTTTTGAGACTTACCCAGACAGCTGCCGGCTGATAAGACGAAGCACAGATTTATCATAGAAAAAAATCCCATGATTTTCTTTTTTTAGCACTTGATATTTGTCTTTTGCTGCGGTGTATAAAATCCAGTGTAGGTAATTTTAAGTGTAAGGCACTGTTTATTTTAAGGACACAATCTGTCATTTGATGTTTCTCCAAGTTGGAACATACTGTTGCCAAAAGCAACCCCGCGACCATTGCACTTGTCAAAAATGTGACAGATACTGACAGACAGACACCGCTGCTTACTCCCGTTTATCTCAATGCCCTTGTGACTTTCTTGGGGTTACCAATGAGTCTGTATACGGTGCATATAAGTGATGTTTCTTTGAAATTAAATCTATATTCATCAATAAAGATTTGTGTATACCGTATATACAAGTTAATTAAGTATCAAGGTTGAACAGATTGAACAGCCACTATTAGGTACACCTGCACAATCAAATTAAATCCAATACAAAACTTGTTTGCCAGAATTTATGCATTTATTTAACACAGCTCATTATCTTACGGACCCATGACAAACATTTATTATTGTTCTGTTTTAAATAGGAACATGGAATTACTTTCCATAACATTGTGATGCAATTTGGTTTATCCATCCATTTTCTATACCGCTTATCCTCATTAGGGTCGTGGGTATGGTGGAGCCTATCCCAGCTGACTTTGGGCGAGAGGCGGGGTACACCCTGGACTGGTCAGCAATTTGTTTTAGTCATCCATTAATTAAAAAAATAAAATTAATGTGCAAATGATGCTCCAACTGCCACAGACGTGAAGGAATTTTTCTCTTTGTAAGCGTGTTGATCTGTGCAGGGTCTGACCTAACAAAGTTCACCTCAGTTGCTTAACAACAAAGCTGCCTGCTTTTCAAGTTAGCACTGTTAGCACACAGAGTTACACTTGCTGGTGCTGTGTTGTGTGTAACTAAACATATTTGTAAAATCAGATGCAATTTGTTTGCAAGTTAGAAAAATGTATCATGACACTGATGAAATTGTGACTGCTTTTTTTCAAAGGCACATGCACTATTATTTTTTTTCTTATTTTGAGTGGCACTTCTTTGCATTGTGTTGTTTGATTTGCATGATCTTTTCATTCTGTCTACATTGTGCATTCATTGCCTCATCACATTGTATTAAAAAAACAATGAAATGCTGCAGGAATAGACAGTGAGGGCTTGGATTTTTAACCTTATTACCAATGCCATCTAATTTCCAACATGATTAAAAATAGTGTTCTCTCCTGGTTAATGTATGCCTTCAAGGGATAGTTCAGATTTTTTGACATGAAGTTGTATGACAGTGACACGGTGCGGTGCGGTCACCTTGTTCTGGACTCCCAAGATGCAGAGGAGCAAGTGGCTGTGTCCAAACAGTCTTTAATAATTTCGTCAAAGTGTCCAACAAAAACTTACGATGACCCAGGTAAGGGGTTTAACAGAAATGAAGTGAATCCGGCACAAACAGGCGGTCCGAGGCGCAGCCTGAAGGGGGGGCGGAATCTCTCGTAGCGTCCCTCACACCCCTCTTGACCTCCCACTGCATGGCCCCCAGGATCCTGGACCGGGGAAGGATGGTCTCAGGGGAGGAATCCTCCACTGCAGGAGCAAACATTCTGGACAGAACATCGGGCTTCCCATTACGTGAACCAGGGCAAAAGGGGATGCAGAAATCAAACCTGGTGAAGAAGAGGGCCCACCGTGCCTGGCGAGGATTCAAGTGTTGGGCGGAGCGAAGGTAGGACAAATTCCAGTGGTCCGTGTAGATGATAAAGGGGTGCACAGGAACTCCAACCAATGCCGCCATTCCTGAAGCGCCAGTATCACTGCCAACAGCTCCCGGTTATCGATGTCATAGTTCCTCTCGGCTGCAGACAGGCGTGGAGAAAAGAAAGCACAGGGGTGCAGTTTCTGATCGGAGCTGGTACGCTGAGACAGCACGGCCCTGACTCCCGAATCCGATGCCTCCACCTCAACAACAAAGGGAAGAGAAAAGTTAGGGTGTAACAACACTGGTGCAGAAGTAAACAACCCCTTAAGGTGCTGGAAGGCCCGGTCCACCTCCAGAGACCACAAAAAGGGCACCTTAGGGGATGTGAGCTTATTCAGAGGTTCTGCTACTTTACTAAAATTACGTATAAAGCAACGGTAAAAATGAGCAAAACCCAAGAACCTCTGCAAAAGCTTCCTTGATATAGGAGTTCACCACTACATGGATCTTGGCAGGGTTGGGTCTCAGTTTGTCCTTCACCACAATGAATCCCAAAAACGGCACAGAAGGAACATGACACGTACACTTTTGAGGTTTAACAAATAAATGGTTCTACAGGAGTCTCTGAAATACCAGCTGGAAATGTTAGCGGTGTTGTTGTATGGACTGAGATAATATAAGGATGTTGTCTAAATACACGAAAACAAAACGGCCAATCTTGTCACGTAAAACATCGTTAATGAGACACTGGAAGACGGCAGGTGCGTTGGTAAGGCCGAAGGGCATAACCTGATATTCAGAATGGCCTAAACGGGTGTTAAAGGCTGTTTTCCACTCATCACCTTTTCGGACCCACACCAGGTGATAGGCATTACGAAGATCTAACTTGGTGCAGACTACCGCGTCATGCAACGATGTAAAAGCCGAATTAAGGTGGGGTAGCGGATACTTATTCCTGATCGTGATTTTACTAAGCGCCCGAAAGTCGACACACGGGCACAACGTACCGTCCTTCTTCTTGACAAAAAAGAACCCCGCTGCGAGGGGAGAAGAAGAGGGACGAATAAAGCCCGCGGCCAGCAAAGTGGAAATGTACTCTTCGGGTGCGCGTTGTTCGGGTTGAGATATGTTGTATAACCTTGAGGTGGGCAGCGATGACCCTGGCAACAACTCGATAGCACAGTCATACGGACGGTGGGTGGGTAGGGTATTTGCTTGGTCCTTACAAAAAACCTCCCCAATGACATGACACTCAACTGGCACCGAAGACAGGTCTGGAGGTGAGGAAGACAGTGAACTAACTTATGGTTAAAGCCCTCCAATCAATGACCGGACCATGACGTCATAGCCATGGAAGACCAAGTACTACCAGCACCAACTGGGACGGCATGAGAAAAAAATTAACGACCTCGTGATGATTGCCCGAAAGGAGCAAGGAGACGGCGTGCGTTTGATGGGTGATGCTGGCCAGGTGGCGACCATCCAGAGAACGGACATCTTTATGACTATCAAGTTCCACCATAGGAATCCTAAAAGAGCTTACCAGCTCACAGTCAATAAAGTTCTCATCTGCCCCAGAGTCAATAAGGGCCTTGATAGGACAGGCTACCCCCGCCCAAGATAACGTACTTTCCAACTGAAGTCGGCCCACCAATGCAGATGATGTGGCCGAAACAGAAGTGGGCAAAGATGATAACCCTTGAGGGAGGATGATAACCCAGTGGAGGAAGAGCGATGTCGAGTAGGATGAACAGGACAACGTGAGACGAAGTGGGCGGCACTCCCGCAATAGAGGCATATTTGAAGACGCCGACGGCGGCTCCTTTCTGCTGATGTAAGGCGGTGACCCCCCAACTGCATGGACACGACGCCTCCGACGTCCTCCGGCGAGGATCCTCCTGTGGCAGAGGGGAAGAGAAGCGGGTCCGTCAGCGCCCCTCGTGGTGGAAGACGAGATGCTCCGCCCTCCACTGTGCGCTGCGTTCTCGCAGCCGGTTGTCTATCCGAATGGGGTGAGTAGGTGTGATTTTGAAGGAGGAGTTTGCTAGCAACATCCTGGAGGTACAAAGAGTGTCAGATAGAGTGATGAGCCTGAAGCTAAAAATCGAAGGTGTGATGTTCAATGTTGTTAGTGGGTATGCTCCACAGGTAGGATGTGAGATGGAGGAGAAAGAGAAACTCTGGTCAGACCTGGATGAAGTGATGCAGAACATCCCCAGAAGTGAGAGAGTTGTCATTGGTGCGGACTTCAATGGACATGTTGGTGCAGGAAACAGAGATGATGAGGAGGTGATGGGCAGGTTTGGTATCCAGGAGAGGAACGCAGAAGGACAGATTGTGGTCGACTTTGCAAAAAGGATGGAAATGGCTGTAGTGAATACTTTCTTCCAGAAGAGACAGGAACATAGGGTGACCTATAAGAGGGGAGGTAGGAGCACACAGGTAGACTACATCTAGTGTAGAAGGTGTAACCTGAAGAAGGTCAGTGACTGCAAAGCAGTGGTAGGTGAGAGTGTAGCCAGACAGCATAGGATGGTGGTGTGTAGGATGACTCTAGTGGTGAGAAGGATGAAGAGGGTAAAGACAGAGCAGAGGACGAAATGGTGGAACCTGAAAAAGGAGGAGTGTTTCGTGACATTTAGGAAGGAGTTGAACAAGGCTATGGGTGGCCAGGAAGTCCTTCCAGATGACTGGACAACTACAGCTACTGTGATCAGTGAGACAGGTAGGAGAGTACTTGGTGTGTCATCTAGAAGGAAAGTAGGTAAGGAGACTTGGTGGTGGAATGAGGAGGTGCAGGAGTGTATACAGAGTAAGAGGTTAGCTAAGAAGAAGTGGGACACTGAGAGGACTGAAGTAGACAGTAGTACAGAGAAATGCAGCGTGAGGTGAAAGTAAAGGTGGCAAAGGCCAAACAAGCGGCTTATGATGACTTCTATGCTAGGTTGGACAGCAAGGAGTGAGAGAAAGATCTATACAGGTTGGCAAGGCAGAGGGACAGAGATGGGAAGGACGTGCAGCAGGTTAGGGTGATGAAGGATAGGGATGGAAAGGTATTGACAGGTGCCAGTAGTGTCATGGGAAGATGGAAAGAGTACTTTGAAGAGTTGATGAATGAGGAAAATCAGAGAACAAAGAGTAGAAGAGGTGACTGTTGTGGACCATGAAGTAGCAAAGATTTGTAAGGAAGAAGTGAGGAGGGCATTGAAGAGGATGAAGAATGGAAAGGCACTCGGTCCTGAGGATATACCTGTGGAGGTATGGAAGTGTCTAGGAGAGGTGGCAGTAGAGTTCCTGACTGGGTTGTTTAACAAGATCTTAGATAATGAGAAGATGCCTGAGCAATGGAGGCATTTTTAAGTGCAAGAGAGATGTGCCGAATTGTGGCAACTACAGAGGAATAAAGCTGATGAGCCATACAATGAAGTTATGGGAAAGAGTAGTCAAAGCTAGACTAAGGGCAAACGTGAGCATCTGTGAGCAGCAGTATGGTTTTATGCCAAAAAAGAGTACAACAGATGCAGTATTTGCTTTGAGGATGTTGATTGAGAAGTACAGGGAAGGTCAGAGGGAGCTACATTGTGTTTTTGTAGATCTGGAGAAAGCTTATGACAGGGTGCCCAGGGAGGAACTGTGGTATTGTATGAGGAAGTCTGGAGTGGCAGAGAAGTATGTTAGAGCGGTGCGGGACATGTCTGAGGACTGTAAGACAGTAGTGAGGTGTGCTGCAGGTGTGACAGAGGAGTTCAGAGTGAAGGTGGGACTCCATCAGGGATCAGCTCTGAGCCCCTTCTTGTTTGTATGTTGATGGACAGGCTGATGGACGACAGGAATCTCCATGGCCTATGATGTTTGCAGATCACATTGTGATATATAGTGAGAGCAGGGAACAGGTGGAGGAGAAACTTGAGGGGTGGAGGTTTGCCCTGGAAAGGAGAGGAATGAAGGTTAGCCACAGCAAGACGGAGTACGTGTGAGAGGGACATCAGTGGAAGAGTGAGGTTACAGGGAGAAGAGATAAATAAGGTGGAGGATTTTAGGTACTTAGGGTCAACAGTCCAGAGCAATGGAGAGTGTGGAAAAGAGGTGAAGAAGCGTGTGCAGGCAAGCTGGAATGGGTGGAGAAAAGTGTCGGGTGTGATGTGTGATAGAAGAATTTCAGCTAAAATGAAAGGAAAGGTGTACAAAACTGTGATGAGAGCAGCAATGTTGTTTGGTTTAGAGACAGTGCCGCTGAGGAAAAGACAGGAGGCAGAGCTAGAGGTAGCAGAGATGAAGATGCTGAGGTTCTCTTTGGGTGTGACCAGGATGGACAGGATCAGGAATGAGGACATCAGAGGGACAGCACATGTTAGAGGTTTTGGAGATAAAGTCAGAGAGGCCAGATTGAGATGGTTCGGACATGTCCAGAGAAGAGATAGTGAATATATTGGTAGAAGGATGGTGAGTTTTGAATTGCCAGGCACGAGGTCTAGAGGAAGAGCAAAGAGGAGGTTTATGAATGTAGTGAAAGAGGACATGCAGGTAGTTGGCGCAAGAGAAGAGGATACAGAAGACAGAGTTAGATGGAGGCAATTGATTCGCTGTGGCGACCCCTGAAGGGATAAGCTGAAAGAAAAAGAAGACTTATATAAATTCAACACAGGACACTGATAAATTGTTACTTACAGCTTGCACTTCTGACTCTTACACCAGTAACGTTGGAAAGGTGTCGGACAGTTAGGCTGATAATTGAGCTTCATATTGGCCCATGATCACAAAATAGTCTTGTGTGAAGTGCCGTTGAGAGATAAGCATATTTTTAACTTGTTGGCCAGGAATTAGCCAACCACGTCTGCTGGATGCTTGTCTCTTCAGGAAAGCTAAACAAAATCAGCTTTCCCTCTCACCCAAACAAACATTTCCTGGGAGCCATTGCTCAAAGTGCTACCGCTGTGCAATTCAGAGTAAAGCAGAGCGGGGGAAGGGCAGGCCTACAGTGTGTACATGGGCATGCTCATATAAGGAAGTCCAGGTTACGTGACATCAGTGGAACTTGGTAAAAAAAAAAAAACCTAATGTGCAGAGCCATCCAAAACTGCTTTCAGGACTCTCTTCCAAATTCGCCAACCTCATTATATGACACGAGAATACAACATTTTAACAACATTTATAGGTCAGAAAAGAGGAAAAGCATTATATATTCCCTTTAAGTAGCCCCAGCAACTAAGCGGATTTAACTTCGTCATTACCGAAATCCGACTACAGCCGGTAAAATTGAGGAGTAAGTCACTGTTAATGTACTACACTAATGATGGGTATGTTATAAAACTTAAATTATAAATATATTAACTCAATGTGGAACTTGTAAACAACACTGCTCTGTCGATGTGATTCTCAAAACGAAGAAAAAAGTGCAAATCATTCACACACTGGTCTTTCCCATTTTCTACTTTACTGAAAACCGTACAAACCCAAGGGCTCTGTGTGTGCTTCGTCATATTGCCTGGACATTTCTATGCCGGTTATTGCCACTTGTTTATCCTTAGTCTGAAAGGTTCCTTTGTTTTTCTTTTATTTGTCAGAAATTTCTCCATCACTCACTCTTTGTCGGTGCTGCACAGTGATGTTCCAGTGTATTTCTTTTATAGGACTGAACTGGCAGCCTGTTGATATTATATTGTCCATGCTATGCATGCAGGCAATTCATGATGACATTCACACTGAA
The DNA here is from genome assembly GCA_024372805.1 of Oostethus manadensis. Taxonomy (NCBI): domain Eukaryota; kingdom Metazoa; phylum Chordata; class Actinopteri; order Syngnathiformes; family Syngnathidae; genus Oostethus; species Oostethus manadensis. Next base: position 708,867 of record QODF01000164.1, on the reverse strand, counting down.
ATATTCTCACTCTTTGAAAAGCACTACCTTAAAGGGCATAGAAAGGGTTTTTTTAAATGCCAATTTTTTTCAGTATGATATGTATTGAACTCAATCTACAAAATTTGGTTGCAATAGCAAGCCTATACAGTATATAAAGTTATGTACGTTTGAAATATTCAGAAATGTGAAATTTGCGCCCACAGGAACTTTAAGGTAAGTAGTTAGTGTTAGCGTTGTCCGGACTATTCTCCAGTCATGGCAAAGGAGGAGGAATTTGAGCCAGATGCTCTTAAATGCGTTGGATCAGCTGGAAATGCATAGTACCGCGTACCATCCTTTTCTTCTGTATTGTGGAGAGTACCTTTTGTGATGTTTTTTTAAACCATTTTTTGCAAAATTGAATAAAATCACACGAAAATAAAGTTCCAAGCACAATAAATGCACGCTGTCTATGCAGATCTGACGTCAACGCGCCAGAAATTGTCGAGCGATCCCGATCGATCCAAAAGCGTCGGACAATACAAGTTCGTCTGCTATGGTTTCTTTTCATCAAAGTTGCTTAGTAAAAACACGATAAAGGGCTGTAAAAACTATTTCTAATTGATTATTTCCATGAAAACTCTCTTAAAATCTACATTAGATGCATTTGGAAAAATTCGCCTTTCTATGCCCTTTATTGTCAGAGGGAGGTAGGATTGTTATTAAAAACAACAGATTTAGCATTCAATCTCGTCACTTCCTCCTGAGTACAAAAGCAATACATGATGTTATTTGACTTTCTGAAATATTGTGACTGGTAAATGAGGTCAGTTTTGCTACCCCCTCCCCACCATCTCTGCCGTCCACACGTCTCCTCTTTGGTGACAATGTTTACAATGCAGGCTGACTTTAGTGTCTCTGAAAGAGGACATTGCGTTGAATGAAGTGCTAATTGTCTTTGGCATTGTGTGAAATCATCACAATCCAATGTCAGAGGTGCACTGTCCGCTAAATCGAGAACAGGATTTAAATAGTAAAGTAAAACTTTCCTTATTACAGTGAGTTAATGTGGCTAGGAGGAGAAGGGTTGTGAGAGGGAACAGTCGGCTGCCCTCTGAGGGGCCATCCTTGCCTTCAGAAAGAATCTTTAAATTTGAAAGGGTTTTTTTTTTGGTCCTTATTGCTGTAGAAATGTGTGTCCTCGTGTAGATGAGCGTGTGATATCACCCTTCCGTTGTCGCTTCCTCTCAAGTCTCGGTGCCAGGGAGGACATAATGGCTCTTGCTCCGGCCTCCGCCTGATTATGTCAATCTTCTTCTCAATGCATCGATGCAACGACAGAGAGGTGATGAGCAAAATGCTCTCCTAAATGCTATACCATGATATCATCATTATGAGTTAAATGTCACTCCACAATTGAATCTGTTGGTGGAAGGGCAGGCGGGCTTTCTCTCATGATGGGAGGGGCTTGGTATTAATGCAAACACTGGCTACTGCTGATCTTAACTGCCGAAGCCAAGTTTTAATGGCCCATAAAATGTAGTCGCTAATTGATGCAGTGTAAAGGGTATGGTGCGCCGGCTGCGAAGGGGAACTCTCATTTGTGCAATCATCTCTTGCAAGGAGGCTATTTTACACGATTAAATGTTGTGTCGTGCGCTCTCGTCCCCATCTCACCAGAGTAATGAATTACTCGTGCAATAAAGGCATCCGCTAACTGTATTTACCAAGTACTTATAATGCATCAATTTATGTGAGATTAGCCTGCAGCGGCATCACTACAGAAATGCCTCAACAGCGACTGCTCTTTTTTTTTCAGTCAGACATAGAAGAATGGCTCTGTAGTTCAAAAACCACATACTTAATAACCACATACCCATGTCCAGTTACCTCCCATGTGCCTCAATGTCCCTTGAGGTTCTGTTTTTCATTATTAACTATAAATCTAATTCAAACCTTCTATTCTGTATGTCAGTGTCAGCATCCTATTCATTTAGAATATTACAGGATGAATGATAGCCAAGTTGGCTGAGGTGGAAGCTTAAAGGGACTGATTGCAACTATCTTATCAATCTTTTTTTAAACCACAAAATAGAAAAACACCTCCAATGGTATGTTACCAACAGTGGTGTACAAGATTGGACAAATGTCGATCATCCTGAATAATTGTATTGGTCACGCACGGCTGGCTGGTATTCAGGTAATTTTCTGTAGAATGAGTGCACACAAGGAGGAAATCAACAAATTGCAGTCATGTTGTTATGGGCCAAACATTCATTTATATCTATTATCTGTTGATATCTGTTGACCTCTATCCTATTTCAATGCCACATCATTTTCATTTTGAATATTACATGATGTTGATGGACCATTTAGCTGAGGGGCAAGCTTAGATTAGTGAGCGTTCTGTACTGCTTTCCCACAATAGAGCACCCATCCCTCAAGGCAAACAGGTTCTAGGTGACGGGCCAGACTAATAGTGATTCAGAAGACCCTAATGAAGAAGAAAATCAAGACCACGGCGCCTGGTGGCCAGACCTTCACCCGTACGGCCTGGCCGGGCCCAGTACGAAGAAGGAACACGGGAACTCCCCCCCGCAGACCCACCACCTGCAGGGGCAAGCATAAGGGTCTGGTGCAATGTGATTTGGGCAGTGGTCGAAGACGGGTGTCCGGGCGACCTGGTCTTTGGCGGCCAAATCTGGTTTTTGGGACATGGAATGTCACTTCTCTGGTGGGGAAGGAGCCCGACCTTGTGGAAGAGGCGGAGACATTCCGACTAGATATAGTCGGACTCACCTCAACCCACAGTTTGGGCTCTGGAACCAAATTCCTTGAGAGGGGCTAGAGCTTGTTCTACTCTGGAGTTGTTGCAGGGAAGAGGCGGCAAGCTAGGGTGGGCTTATTGCTTGGTGCCTCTGTGCTGGAGTCATCCTCGGTGAACGAGAGGGTTATTTCCCTACGCCTTCAGGCTGGGAAAGGGTCCTGACTGTGGTTTGTGCGTACGCGCCAAATGGCAGTTCAAAGTACCCTGCCTTCTTGTAGTCTGTCAGAGGGGTTCTGGAGAGCACCCCAGCTGGTGACTCCATAGTTCTACTGGGTCATGTGGGCAATGACAGTGTGACTTGGAGGGGAAAGGTTGAGAGGAACGGAACGGCCAGACAGAACTGTTGCGGTTGAAAAGGGAAAAATAGTCTTTACATTTGAAGTTGTCTAAGCTTTTGATTAACAGCAAACTGAACATTTAAAGGAACTGCAAGCCAGGGAGTACAGGGGGAATGGCTAAACCCCTCCCGCAGAGTGTTGAGGACTAGCGCTTGTGGAAGAAGGGTTTTTATTTCTTTAGGGTGAGTGGTGTGTTTTGTCATGGCAATTACTCCAGTGATGATCTTAGGGTTAAAATACCCAACCAAGAAAAATTAAATAGAGGTGCTTTCAAAAAAGTGGGAAAAACACACTAAAAGCTTAAGTTCAAGCTGGCCGGAAGGTGGAACATTTGATGTGAGTCTGTGTGATGATATGGAAGTACAAATTAAGGATCATAAATCCAAAGACAAAAGTAACAAAAGACGGTTGAAACGGGAAAAATAATTGGAGATCGTACAGTTGTTTAAAAAAGAAGGTGAAATGTTTAGAAAAGCTATAAAAAAGAATCGTGAACTACTCAAAACTAAAGGGGAGGAAGGAGTAAAAATAAAAAACAGGAATATGACCAACAATCGGTTTTACTGCAACGGCCCCATCTGGCCTTTACCCGTCCATTACAGGAACAGTCGACATAACAGGAGAAGTTGAATTTGATGTTGATAGACAAGCTCAAGTTTCACCAGTTGAATGGTTGCCAAACCCACCACAATACTGCAGCACAGAGAGAAAGGGCGTCAAGCCAAAGAAGTCAAAAGTAATGGATTGTTATGCAAACAAAGACCACGCTCTTAAAGAGATGACTAAAAAAGATGGACACTCATATTGGCTTAACCTGGAGCATTCAGGCTTGAATGGAGAAAGGGAAAGAACTAAAATACAAGAGTTTGAGGATGAGATAGATGAAATCAATGAAGAATATGTACAAAGTAAGAGCATGAAGGAAAAGCAAGAAGGGAAAAAGGATAGAGTAGCTGGAGGACCTCGTAATGCGATAGCACGGAGAAGAAGGGTAAGTTATCCTGAAATAGTGCAAGAGGAAGAAGAGAGGGAAGTATTAGGGGGAAGTCTTACGTTTGCAGCAAATGACAAGGAAAACAGAAAGTATGACCTCAGATACAGACCTGGCATAAACCCTCCAGATATGTATACTGATCCGGCTCACCAATTAGCGATATTGATAAAAGGAATGCAGGAACAGAACATTCCGTGGCAAACACTTGATCTTGAGGGGTTGATCGCCAGGCTGCCTGGTATCCATGAGGGGCCCGGCAAATGGATAAGGGCATTTGAGGAAGAAACGGTGGGCAAAATACTGGCACTCGGAGATATCAAGGCTGTGTGGGCACGAGTGTGGGGAATACCAAAAATGGAGAATGTGCTATACCGAAGTGGACACAGGTGGATGCAGAACCCTGAACCTGACAGAGTTGAATTTAATCCCTATCGCAGAGACTTGTGGGGACACTGCGAAGGGAGTATCCCATCAAGATTAACCCCGAGGCTTTAAAGGGGAAACCACCAAGAAAAGTCGCCCAGCTGCAACTTGGGGAATTATCAACCAAAAACTAAAAGAAAGTCCAAGCCACAGTTGTGGAAGAAAAGCCAAGCGTGGAGGCACCAGTATTACCACCTCCAGCTCCACCTCCAGCACCGCCACTTCAAACGCCACCAGTCATCAATGTGAATGCTCAGCAGCCAAGAGCAGGCCAAGTCCGACAAGTGAGGAGGCAGCCTCAAATGACACAAAAAGACGGACTGAAACGGAGGTACCAGCAACAAGGCCCGACTGGGGATGTCAACAACCTGGACACACCCGACAGAACTGTCCAATTAACCCATGGCCAGCACCTAATTGGATCGAGGGAGGCTAAGGAGATCAACAACCTCAGTGTCAAGACTCAAATTCACAACAACAAAATTTCGGTCCTGTTAACACATGGAGAGGTCCTGCAGGGGAAGGTCAGATGCCAATAGTAACAACAATAACTAGAAAAGAACCATTAGTTCAAGTCAAAATTGAAGGGAAACAAATACCAATGTTGGTCGACACTGGAGCAACCTATACGTGTGAAGGTCGAATACATCACCCCATGTCTGACAAATTTGTCAAAACAGTAGGATTCTCGGGAAAACTTCAAACATTACCAATGACGGCTCCAGTGCGACTAACCTTGGAGGGGGAAACAACTACATTGGCAGTTTTGGTATCTGAACAGACGCCAGTAAACCTGCTAGGGAGAGATGCATTATGTAAGTTGAATGTAAACATTTGGTGTACTCCTGAGGAAGTGAAAGTTGACAAAGCAAGGGAAAATTGTCAGATGAATGTTTAGGCGCCAAAAGCAAAAGTATACTGGTTAGGAGACATATCAGAACCAGTGCTCAAGGCATTCCAAAAGTGGGAAAAATACATTGTTGCACAACTTCCGAAAGCTTCCAAACCATGGTCTGAGTACCATTGCCCTGTTTATTATGATCTATCGGGTAGTAAACTATTCGAAGAAGAATGGGAAAAACAAACCAAAGGCCTGAAAGTGCCATTGACAACCCAATACGTGATAATTGGACAGCAGGGTGCGGCTCTCAATGTCCCTTTTCTTTCAAAATGGTACAAAGTACCAAATTCAGCACCACATGTAACCCTGCTGGTTAATGAGAACTTTGCGGCAAAGGAATTAGGACCAATGATGAAAGAAGCATCTAAAATACGCTGGAAACAAACTGAAAATCCGTTAATTTTCTCATCCCTAGATGAGTCTAAAATAAAAATATTTTTCGGCAATCATATGATCTCAAAACCTAAAGAAGTCATCATCGCTCCATTCGAATCACCACAGATGTCGCAAATCAGTGAAGGAGAAAGTGACTTGAAACAAGACATGCTCAAACATGTCCCAGCAAATCTGTGGGCAAAATATGAAACAGATGTAGGGCTAGTGAAGTCAGCCAACCCTATCAGGATAGAGCTTAAACCGAACGTGAAACTTCCGAGACGTGCTCAATACCCGTTAGGATTAGAGGCGGAAAATGTGATAAATCAAACCATTGAAGGTCTGCTGAAAGCGGGAATACTAATTAAAACAAACAGCTTTTGTAATACACCAATATTACCTGTGAGAAAAGCAGACAAATCCAAGTACCGGCTGGTACATTAGTTGCGAGCCGTGAACGACATTGTACAGGACAGTCCAGTTGAAGTACCAAATCCACATAATCTCCTGACTAATGGTCCATCTAAAGCGAAGTTTTTACGGTAATAGATTTAAACAGGGCTTTAAACATAGCCCTCATATGTTCAACCAGGTGTTGAGAGAGAACCTTGAGAGTTTGCAACTCAACAGCACCCTGTTATAGTATGTTGACGACTTGCTGATATGTGCACAACCTTTGAGGACTGCCACCGAGATTCAGTTAAGCTACTTCAGAAGCTGGCCGAGGGGGGACACAAAACCTCTCAGGCCAAGTTACAATACTGCCCGCCCCAGGTTGAATATCTGGGAAGAGTTATATCTCATGGAGTTTATCTTAGCAATGATGCAACCCACAAGGCTTGCAATAATCGAATGTCAAACACATAAGGAGTTGGGGATGTTGTGCATGGAAACAATGCAGCAGGCGAAGCAGCAAAAGGTGCTTTCAAAAGCCAAAGTGACTGCTTTGGCTCCATTGGTGTCAATTGAACCAGTTGCTATGATATTGTGCTGATGCAACATAAAGCAGGGTTAAGTGAACACACGTTGTGGCAGCAGAGAGGAGCTTCAAAAGATGAGAAAGGGTTATGGAGATCACATGAAGGACTGATTATCGCACCTGTCCGGCTGCTTACTTTGCTAGTATCAGATGTGCACAGTTTGGATCACTGTGCAAGGGGGGAAGTGGTAAAGAAGATAAAGCAGCAAGGATATTGGTCACCATATTTGCAACAAATGGTAGATGAAGTTTTGGGTCAATGTGAAATTTGTGCACAGAATAATGTCAGAAAAGGTGTAACTACACCTAGTGGACACATACCTGTTCAGGAAGAACCATTCAAGCATCTTGTGCTGAACTATGTAGACATGATCAAATCGGTGCAGGAAAAAAGATATATGTTGGTGGTGATTGACCGATTTAGTCGTTGGGTCGAAGCAACGCCGTCAAAAGATCAGAGCTAAGAAACTGTTGTTAAATTCCTGTTAAGAGAAGTAGTTCCGCGGTTTGGCATACCATCGGAAATAAGTTCAGATAATGGTTTGGCGTTCGTTCAAAAAGTAGCTAAAGGAATCTTACAACAGCTGCGAATAAAACAAAGGTTAGGATGTGTCTACCATCCTCAGTCCCAGGGAATGGTAGAGCGGGTGAATGGGACAATCAAAGCTAAACTCAACAAAATATGTGCTAGCACAAAGCTAAATTGGGTGGATGCGCTACCACTCACACTAATGAGCTATCGCATGCAAACTAACAGAAGTACACATTTAACACCGCATGAGATGCTTACGGGTCGACCCATGCCAGCACCACATTTAAGAGAACCATATAAAGGTCCTCCACTTGAGCAGTTACAGCAGGAACTAAAAGACTAAAACAATTAACTGCCATATATAGAGCTATCTATGTCCAGGAGAAAAGCTCCTGGACATAGATAAGGGTTCCTGAGTCCACGGAGGCGGCGACAGCATGGTGGTGCCTGGCGACCAGGTGTACATCAAAGTGTACAGGCGGAAGTGGCACGAGCCAGGATGAGAGGGTCCCTACAAGGTGGTCTAAGCGACACTACCGGGGGTCCAGGTGAAAGGAAGCACGACGTGGTACCATGCAGGAAGAGATACAATGTCACTTGAATGGTTCACAACAAAACTTGGGTACTGGGGTGCCAAACTGGCAAAGATGGGAATAACTGTAGTAGTAGTTCTGACACTAATATGCTTGCTACTTCGTTGCATCGTACCCATTCTGAAGAAATTACTAATTAAGACTTTTGTAAGACAGATGACTGTGCTGGCGGCTACCGAGGTGGCAGAGGCCCAGCTGGCGCAACTGGTGGTTGAACAGCCTGACCTGTTTCCCAATCCTGATGCTTCCGATGACGACAGGGACTCACTTAGCCATTAAGGTATGATTAATAATATGATTGGGAAGGACACTGGACATTGAGCTGACCACCGCCGTCCAAAATTACGATATGCTGAGGCCTCGCCACAAAGTATAATAACATTGCTTGGGAAACCGCCATGCCAAGGACTGGACTGACCTAGAAGGACAAGGGACTTTGGTAGGACTGAATAACAATGCAAACACACGTACATCTTAGAAACATCAGTTGGTATTTATCAATAACTATACTATTTCAGTTGTTTAACATATTCACCGCACACACGTACATAGATACTCAGCAGTTCAGTTACGCTACAGCATTGGTTAACTATACACCCATACACTGAGTCAAGCAGTTATCTAAACAATGTTTTAGGGGAGCAAGAGTTACACATTCATGTTAGTATCATTGTGTTATCATCGTTAGGATATTTCACTTCGCTACAGAAATCAATAAGACACAGGCGATACATGAACTCAATAGTACTCCATAAATCATAGGAAGTAGTTGACAGTCAGGCTAGTATAAGGCACACCACTAGGTATAGGAAGGGATTGTTCCAGCAGAGATGGCGGCACCCAGTTGGGCTGCATCCATTGATTGGGACCAGGATGGCTGAGACGGAACATCCGAACGAGCCATGGTCGGGGAGGGAGCCAAACCGAGAGGAAACAACGCCCATCCTGGATTCTGGCGATGAGAATGAGAAGTGATGAGCGCCCTCCTCCGACATGTGACATGCAAAGTCACCAACTCATCTCGGCGAAGGAAGCCCCGCACTATAAAGGGTCCCTCCAGACGACAGCGTGCTGATCATCGGCGGGTGATCGAAGAAAGGGACTGAAGATGGCCAACACCGTTCTTACAGAGGCATAATAATCCTCTGGGCGGTGAATGATGTGAGCTGAAAACCGCGCTCACAACCCCCTTTGCCCCCACCCAGGGACAACTCACTGCCCAAAAACTTTCCCCTCAACACCCACTTGCCGGAACAAGTGTGCACCACAAACTACATAAACTTCATGCGTGAATGTGATTAGGATTGGACAAGATAAAACGAATAATGCCCGAAGAGATGGCTTCTGTTGTTTGGGGGTTTGGGACCCCCAAAAGGGGGGAATATATTGTGAAATTGTGAACTCCAGATGCTTAGTTATACAATGTGTTTTCAGTCACATGTGTTGTGCCAAGAAGTGTACCAAAACATGTCCTGTTAGGGAGAAGCTTCCAGGAAAGTACGTGCAGATTGTGTTGTGCCAAGAAGTGTACCAAAACATGTCCTGTTAGGGAGAAGCTTCCAGGAAAGTACGTGCAGATTGTGTTGTGCCAAAAAGTCTGCAAAACATGTCCTTTTATGGAAAGGAGTCCAGGAGAGTACGTGCAGATTTTGGTGTGCCAGAAGTGTATAAAAGACAAGTGCGGATAAATGTGGGTGCCTTTTTCCTTCTACTACTTATGTGGTGTGTTTGGCTTCATCATTCTCCACGACACTGTCAAGCTGCAGAAGTAGTCCTATCAAGCATGGATGGCTTGCGGGACTCCTGAAGCAGCTGACAGGTACCGGCAGGCCAAGGGGCTTGCAGCTTTGGTGGTGGTTGAGGCAAAAACCCGGGTGTAGGAGGAGTTCGGTGAGGCTATAGGGCACGACTTTCGGTCGGTCTTAAAGAGGTTCTGGCAAACCGTCCGACACCCCAGAAAGGGGAAACCCCAGTTCACACTGTTTACAGTGTGGATGGGGTCAGTGGCATGCATGGACACTGTGTGAATGTCACACAATCTACCCACAATGCTTTTGCGATCGACTGGTAGATCGCGATCGACGCATTGAGCACCCCTGATCTATAAAGTATACAGTCATCCAATTAGTGCATCAAGTTTCACGGCTTTATGGTTTCATGGTTTTTCAAAAATATATTTTGGTAAATAAATCATGTTTTTTCGTGGTTGAATGCGGCTTATTTGTCAAAATGTGTCAGTGCCATGCGTCAATGGCCAAAAAACTGCTGAAGTTATCAGTGGCATCTCTGGCATGAAAAGTTGAGTGGGGCACAAGAGTGGGCACTTTACATCCACAAGCAGCAAAGCCTACACAATAAATTCAAATTCAATTCAAGACCACTATCCATTTTTATTCATAGCATTACAAACTACTGCTATGAGTAAAACCTTTGAATGATTTAAAATAAAAATGCTACTCGCCAGTGTTGTTCATTTCTTGAATAGAAAAGAATGCACATCAATCTTTCATCTGGGTAAATTTGTCAATAATCCGTCTTTCAAAGTCCAATAATTCACGATGAAAACCGATGAAAACCAAGCTATCTTACTACTCTCTATTGCCATATCTGAGCGTGTGTTGATTGCATGTTGACGTCACATGATGTATATTATTCCGATATTTTCATTGGATGAAGGCCCCAGTTAATGTGGCCCCATGGGCGCCTACTGAAAGCAGTTTTGGACATGCACACAATGATTTAAGCGGCTCATTAACTTAAACAAGCCCTCAGGGGCCGTCCCTATTTCAGTCCTGTTTAGAGAAGTTAGAGTTAGACCATTGAACTTGGCTTTGGTAAAGCCTTTGATTTATGGATAAGTGTTTATAAAAAAATGGCTTTCTAACATAATTGGTGTTTATGGAATATTATTATTCGTGACATAATATTTTATAAATTGTTATCTATAAAGAAAAAAAATTCAATTTACAATTCTTTTGAGCCTGCATAGTGATCAACAGCGCCATCTGTTGGGGAAAAGCAAGCTGCCACTGGGTCAGGGGCCTGTTTGTCCTGGAGACGGACTCAGAAGAAGTCCTGTCCGACAAACTATACAGTGTATAGTTTGTCCTTCTGGTTGATACGCGAGCTACGTTTGCCAGCGTCTATTCTGTTTGTGTTTATAACGCCACAAAAAATGGTCAGAGCACTTGGGAAAAAAATACAAGACAAGTTATACAAAATATGAAAGACTGTTTCAAAAAACAGGATTATTACTTTGGTGTGAATCACAATACGTGGGGCTCTCCGAGTGCCGTTTTGCTTATACGCTAATAACATGGCAGTGTTTGCGATGCAGCTTGTTAAGTAGAATCGAAAACACTTTGAGAATTTCCATCGTGTGGTCGCATGATTTTGTTTTTTGTGCAGCCCCAGTACTTAAAGTTCTTAGGGAAAAAAAATACTTTAATTTAGTCTTTTTAGTTACCAGAGTGCATGTGTTTTGGTTGAAGTGGGTCACATCTGGTGTGACGAATGAGCACAGTATGCTTCTTTTACTGTGATGCCACTGAAACCATTAAAAAAAGAAAAAGAAAATAAAACAAACACTAGAAAAAAAAAGAAAAATAATTAAAACAGGACATTTTTGCTTTGGACTGACTTTGGAAGTTGGGTATATGAGTGTGTCACAAAGGATGCAGTACAAAGGAATTATTGTGGTTTATAGTCTGGCGGGCAATGCCAAACTGGCAGGCTGAAATCAAGTCACTACGCTGCCTTCAGGCATTGACATTTTATTCTGACAAAGTCTTGTGTAAATTTGTGTATCAGCCAAATTAAGGTTTTTTTTCCAAGTAGATATTTGACATTGTTACTTACTGTATCTCCTAATAAACATCCTTATGCAAATGCCTGGGAATGAGATTGGAATCTTATGAATGAATACATGTTGTTCTTTAATTGGTTTAGCTAAGGTTTGCAGTTGAAGAGATTGACTTCAAGTCAAATATAAAACAATGTTTACCACCAAAACAGTTTTCACATTTTCGGTGTGATAGTAAATTAACTTAAATGTTGTGACTAATTAAGTCATCTAATAAAAAAAGCAATCCATCTAATAAACATATATATTCATATTATAATGGAGGCTAAACTACGTGGCTGTGTTGTGTGGCTTCTGAGAGAATCGCAAGCTATGTTGCAAACTGGAATATACAGGTGTCCCTTGTGTTATGATGTGTGTTATGACACATTCCCAGTTCTATTGTACATAAAGAAAAAAATAGCAGTTACGTGTGTGCACCCGCAGAATATGTCGGAGGAAGAATACTTGGGAAGAAGAATACGAAAATAACATTTTTCCCGACCGTGATAAGTGAATTTTTGGGAAAGATTCCTTGTTTATAAAATCAAATATGATGCGATGTGTCGCCCCTCCGTGAATCACCACCTTACCGCGGTGGAGGGGTTTGAGTGCCCGAGTGATCCTAGGAGCTATGTTGTCGGGGGCTTTATGCCCCTGGTAGGGTCTCCCAAGGCAAACAGGTTCTAGGTGACGAGCCAGACTAAGAGTGATTCAGAAGACCCATATGAAGAGAAACTTTAGGAGTGACCGCACCTCGCCCGGACGTGGGATACCGGGGCCTCACCCTGGAGCCAGGCCTGGGGGAGGGGCTCGCAGGCGAGCGCCTGGTGGTCAGGTCTTCACCCGTGGGACCTGGCCGGGCCTAGCCCGAAGAAGCCGCACGGGAACTCCCCCCCGCAGACCCACCACCTGCAGGGGCAAGCATAAGGGTCCGGTGCTGTGTGATTTGGGCAGTGGTCGAGGGCGGGTGTCCGGGCGACCTGGGCTTCGGCGACCAAATCTGGTTCTTGGGACATGGAATGTCACTTCTCTGGTGGGGAAGGAGCCCGAGCTTGTGGAAGAGGCGGAGAGATTCCGACTAGATATAGTCGGACTCACCTCAACCCACAGTTTAGGCTCTGGAACCAAACTCCTTGAGAGGGGCTGGACCTTGTTCTTCTCTGGAGTTGCCGCTGGGGAGAGGCGGCGAGCTGGTGTGGGCTTATTGTTAGCCCCCCGGCTTGGTGCCTCTGTGTTGGAGTCATCCCCAGTAAACGAGAGGGTTACTTCCCTACGCCTTAGGGCTGGGGAAAGGGTCCTGACTGTGGTTTGTGCCTATGCGCCGAACGGCAGTTCAGAGTACCCAGCCTTCTTGGAGTCTATCAGAGGGGTGCTGGAGAGCACCCCAGCTGGTGACTCCATAGTTCTACTGGGAGACTTCAACGCCCATGTGGGCAATGACAGTGTGACTTGGAGGGGCGTGGTTGGGAGGAACGGCCTCCCTGACCTGAACCCGTGCGGTGTGTTGTTGCTGGACTTCTGTGCGAACTACAGTTTGTCCATAACGAACACCATGTTCGAACATAAGGATGCCCATAAGTGCACTTGGCACCAGGACACCCTAGGTCGCAGGTCTATGATCGACTTTGTGGTCGTATCATCAGACCTGCGTCCGTATGTTCTGGACACGCGGGTGAAGAGAGGGGCTGAGCTGTCAACTGACCACCACCTGGTGATGAGTTGGATTAGATGGCGGGGAAGGATGCCGGACAGACCTGGCAGACCCAAACGCGTAGTGAGGGTGTGCTGGGAACGTCTGGCAGAATCTCCCGTTCGTCGAGTCTTCAACTCTCATCTCCGGCAGAGCTTCGCCTGCATCTCGAGGGAGGACCGGGATATTGAGTCCGAATGGGCCGTATTCCGTGCCTCTATTGCTGAGGCAGCCAGTTGTGGTTGCGGCCGCAAGGTGGTCGGTGCCAGTCGTGGTGGCAAGCCCCGAACCCGATGGTGGACACCGGGGGTTAGGGCTGCCGTCAAGCTGAAAAAGGAGTCCTATCGAGCATGGATGGCTTGCGGGACTCCCGAAGCAGCTGACAGGTACCGGCAGGCCAAGCGGCACGCGGCTTCGGCGGTGGTCGAGGCAAAAACTCGGGTGTGGGAGGAGTTCGGTGAGGCTATGGAGCACGACTTTCGGTCGGCCTCGAAGAGGTTCTGGCAAACCGTCCGACACCTCAGAAAGGGGAAGCAGCCCCCAGTTCACACTGTTTACAGTGCGGACGGGGGCTTGCTGACCACGACTGTGGATATAGTTGGTCGGTGGAAGGAATACTTCGAGGCCCTTCTCAATCCCACTGACATGCCTTCCATAGAGGAAGCAGAGTCTGAGGATACGTACGTGGACAGTTCTATCACCGTGGCTGAGGTAATTGGGGTAGTCAAATCACTCCCCAGTGGCAAGGCTCCGGGGGTAGACGAGTTCCGCTCAGAATTTCTCAAGGCTCTGGATGTTGGAGGACTGTGTTGGTTGACACGCCTCTACAACATTGCATGGAAGTCAGGAACAGTACCTCTGGACTGGCAGACCGGGGTGGTGGTCCCCATTTTTAAAAAGGGTGACCGGAGGGTGTGTTCCAACTATAGGGGGATCACACTCCTCAGCCTTCCTGGGAAAGTCTACTCCAGGGTGCTGGAGAGAAGGGTACGACCGTTAGTCGAACCTCGGTTAGAGGAGCTGCAATGTGGTTTTCGTCCCGGTCGCGGAACACTGGACCAGCTCTACACCCTTGCAAGGGTACTCGAGGGTATGTGGGAGTTTGCCCAACCAGTCTACATGTGCTTTGTAGACCTGGAAAAGGCATTCGACCGTGTCCCTCGTGGTGTCCTGTGGGGGGTGCTCCGGGAGTACGGGATTGATGGTCCGCTTCTACGTGCCATTCGGTCCTTGTACAATCGAAGCAGGAGCCTGGTTCGCATTGCCAGCAGTAAGTCGAGCTTGTTTCCGGTGAACGTTGGCCTCCGCCAAGGCTGCCCTTTGTCACCGATTCTGTTCATAATCTTCATGGACAGAATTTCTAGGCGCAGTCAAGGTGTTGAGGGAGTCCAGCTTGGTGACCTTAGGATCTCGTCTCTGCTATTTGCAGACGATGTGGTCCTTATGGCCTCATCAGGCTGTGACCTTCAGCGTTTACTGGAGCGGTTTGCAGCTGAGTGTGAAGCTTCTGGGATGAGACTCAGCACCTCCAAATCCGAGGCCATGGTTCTCAGTCGGAAACGGGTGGACTGTACCCTCCGGGTTGGGAGTGAGGTCTTGCCTCAGGTGGAGGAGTTCAAGTATCTCGGGTTCTTGTTCACGAGTGAGGGAAGGTTGGAGCGTGAGATCGACAGACGGATCGGTGCAGCGTCTGCAGTAATGCGGTCGCTGTACCGGACCGTCGTGGTGAAGAGAGAGCTGAGCCGGAAGGCAAAGCTCTCTGTTTACCGATCGATCTACGTTCCCACCCTCACCTATGGTCATGAGTTATGGGTCATGACCGAAAGAATGAGATCGCGGATACAAGCGGCGGAAATGAGTTTCCTTCGTAGGGTGGCTGGACTCACCCTAAGAGATAGGGTGAGGAGCTCGGCCATCCGGGAGGAGCTCAGAGTAGAGCCGCTGCTCCTTCACATCGAGAGGAGCCAGTTGAGGTGGCTCGGGCATCTAGTCCGGATGCCTCCCGGGCGCCTCCCTGGTGAGGTGTTTCGGGCATGCCCGGTCGGGAGAAGGCCCCCGGGAAGACCTAGGACACGCTGGAGGGACTATGTCTCACAGCTGGCCTGGGAACGCCTTGGTGTCCTCCCGATGGAGCTGGAAGAGGTCGCTGGGGACCGGGAAGTCTGGACTTCCCTACTGAAGCTGCTGCCCCCGCGACCCGGACCCGGATAAGCGGTGGAAAATGGATGGATGGATGGTGTCGCAAATGCGATGCGATGTGTCGCAAAGGACTGAAATACCAATCCAAACTTCCTTAAAATGCTAACCAAGTTCTGTCGGAGGTTGCCATCTTTTCATTATTTATATACAATTATCGCAATTGATTGGGTCCAGATCTGAAATTTCTGTTAAGTAGTTCCTTATTTACAGTATAAATGTCATATTTTCACAGTTAGAGCATAGAAAACCTGTTTACGACCTTTTAATAGGTTTTTTAACAGTACTATATTTCTCTGGACATGAAATAATTCCCCTTTAATCACCTTTACACTTGTATTACCCAACATAGTGAACATAATAAGACTAAATAAGCCATGTAAGACATAAATAAGACTCATTGGCGTGTGTGTTGTGTGTCGCTGTAGATGTGTTCCAGTGCTAGGGGAGCTGAGTAGCCAGCAGACAGGAAGTGACAGGTAGGGTTCAGTGTTAAGTTTTAATTCGCATGGTTTATGGCCACAACATTAGCCCTTGTTCGGTATTATTATGCCTGTTGTGAGATAATTCAAACCTGCGAAAAAGATTGTTGTTGCAAGGTTCTGGTGCTTGTGTTTATCACATTACAACAACATTACAGCCAACGCATTTATAACAGCGTATGCACATGATTCTATATTGTACAAATAATCTAGCAATTTTAAATTAGGTATTGCAAGGTGAACTGGAAGGTGTATCCAGCTGAGTAGACAGTAATGGGCTGGTATTAAACACTAGCACCGGGGTGGCGAACCCCCAGCTCACGAGCCGCATGCGGCTCTTTGCCCGTTTTTATGTGGCCCTTATGAAGGCATGAAAGCATATTGAAGTTTAGGTTTTTTCATGTGAGCGTGCGCTTTGCTTGAGTTCATTACGGAATTTTGCGCAAAACTCACATGCACATTGTATAAAAATAGCTTTCGGGTAAGTTTTGAAAATAATTAGTCAAATTTTCTCTCACAATGGCAGGGAAAAATGCAGAGTTAAACAAAAATTAGTGGATGAACACAGGACAAGTGGGAGAGCTCATATTTTTTTAGTTGAGCGCAAAGTGCAAGCCAATCTGTGTTTTGTGTCAGGCGTCTTTATCGCATTTCAAAGCTTCAAATCTTCAGTGACACTTCAGCTCACTTCTCGTAAACATCCACCTGGAATTTCCGAAAGGGACTGAACCTTGCAGTTACAAGTTGGTCACTTTGAGAACTCAGACAGAAAAGCAGATGCAGATTTTCAAAAAAGAATGAAGCATCCATAGCAAAGCAAAGGTATGTGCGTGGGGAGGGAATGGTGCTCATGTGTATGATGTAGCTCTTTGCAGTAACACAGTAAAACATGCGGCACTTGATCTCTGACTGGTTGGCCAACCCCTGCACTAGCACAACAAAATATATAAATTTTTGGTTCTGACCACACATTAAGGAAGTCACAGCCTTGAACTACCCACTGTGGACTAGCTCTGACAAAATGCACCAAACTTTTTCATGGTTATAGGTAGAAGTTATTCAATTACCTTCTTGTTTTTTTACCAGTATGAGGCCTAAAATCTTGAATTCTAAAATTACTTATGCTTATCAAAGACACAGCCACTCTATCAGACAGCAGCTGAGTGGTGATATAATTGTCTATGTGGCAAAAAAAGAGTTCTACACAAAAGATAGTGTTGCTGATATTCAGTGGAATAGGTTGCCTTGTTCCTTAATATAATCAAACAATACAAGATGTTTTAAAAATGATCTAAGGAACATACTACCATACGTGAGTTTGTTTTTCTTCTTCTCGATATAAGCTGTTTTTATAAGTGACGTTGCTACAGTATATGATGTAATATTTTATAGATATTGTTGATTTATTTTTGTTTGGGTATCTTTTGTGTGCGTTGCATTTTCTGTTGCACTGTGGCTTTGTGTTAGACCCCAGGATTAATTGCTACTGTAGTATCAACTAATGAAGATGCATTTTCAACAGCGACCGCATTACTGCTGACGCTGCACCAATCCGTCTGTCCACCTCACGCACCAACCGTCCCTCACACGTGAACAAGACCCCGAGATACTTGAACACCTCTACCTGGGGCAAGACCTCACTCCCAACCCGTAGGGCACAGTCCACTTGTTTCCGACTGAGAACCATGGCCTCGGATTTGGAGGTGCTGAGTCTCATTCCAGAAGCTTCACACTCAGCTGCAAACTGCTCCAGTAAACGCTAAAGGTCACAGCCTGATGAGGCCATAAGGACCACATCGTCTGCAAATAGCAGAAACGAGATCCTAAAGTTACAAAGCTGGACTCCTTCAATGCCTTGGCTGCGCCTAGAAATTCTGTCCATGAAGGTTATGAACAGAATTGGTGACAAAGGGCAGCCTTGGCGAAGGCCAACGTTCACCGGAAACAAGCTCAACTTACTGCTGGCACTGCGAACCAGGCTCCTGCTTCAATTGTACAAGGAGCGAATGGCACCATCAATCCCGTACTCCTGGAGCACGCCCCACTGGACACCACGAGGGACACGGTCGAATGCCTTTTCCAAGTCTACAAAGCACATGTAGTGCAAACTTCCACATACCCTCTAGTATCCTTGCAATGGTGTAGAGCTGGTCCAGTGTTCCACGATCGGGACAAAAAGCACATTGCAGGTCCTATAACCAAGGTTCGACTAATGGTAGTACCCTTCCTTCCAGCACCCTGGAATAGACTTTCCTGGGGAGGCTGAGGAGTGTGATACCCCTCCGGTCACCCTTTTTAAAAATGGGGAACACCACCCTGGTCTGCCAGTCCAGAGGTACTGTTCCTGACTTCCATGCGATGTTGAAAAGGCGTGTCAACCAAGACAGTCCCCCAACATCCAGATCCTTGAGGAATTCAGGGCGAAACCTGGTCAGCTGCTTCAAGAGTCCCAGAAACCATCCATGCTTAATAGGACTCCTTCTTCAGCTTCACGGCAGCCCTAACCCCTGGTGTCCACCATGGACTTCGGGTCTTGCCGTCACGACTGACACTGACCTCCTTGCGCCGCAAATCAGACTGTCTGCCTCAGCAATGGAGGCACGGAATATGGCCCATTCGGACTCAATATCCATGACTTTCACCGGAATGCAGGCAAAGTTCTGCCGGAGATGAGAGTTGCAGACTCGACGAACAGGAGACTCTGCTAGACGTTCCCAGCACACCTTCACTACGCGTTTAGGTCTTCCAGGTTCGTCCAGCATCCTACCCCGCCATCTATCCCAACTCATCACCAGGTGGTGATCAGTTTACAGCTCAGCCCCTCTCTTCACCTGCGTTTCCAGAACATGCTGACGCAGGTCTGATGATATGACTTCAAAGTCAATCATCAACCTGCGACCTAGGGTGTTCTGGTGCCAAGTGCACTCATGGACATCCTTATGTTTGAACATGGTGTATGTTATGGACAAACTGTGGTTCGCACAGATGTCCAGCAACAACACACCAAACGGGTTCAGATCAGGGAGGCCGTTCCTCCCAATCATGCCCCTCCAAGTCACACCGTCATTGCCCACATGGGCATTGAAGTCTCCCAGTAGAACTATGAAGTCACCAGCTGGGGTGCTCAGAACCCCTCTGATAGACTACAAGAAGGCTGGATACTCTGAACTGCTGTTTGGTGCGTACACACAAACAACAGTCAGGACCCTTTCCCTGGCCCGAAGGCGTAGGGAAATAACCCTCTCATTCACCGGGGATGACTCCAACACAGAGGCATCAAGCCGGGGTCTATTAATACTCCCACACCAGCGTGCCACCTATCCCCTTCAGCAACTCCAGAGTAGAACAAGTTTTAGTCCCTCTCAAAGAATTTGGTTCCAGAGCCCAAACTGTGGGTCGAGTGAGTCTGACTAAATCTAGTTTGAATGTCTCAATCTCTTGCATTCCATGTCCCAAGAACCAGATTTTGGCAGCCAAAGACCAGGTTGCCCGGACACGCGGCCTTGACAGCCGCCCAAATTGCATAGCACCGAACCCTTATGCTAGCCCTTGTAGGTCATGGGTCTGCGGGGTGGGAGATCTTGTGTGGATTTTTCGGACTGGGCCCGGCCAGGCCCCACAGAGGTCCACCCGACCACCACCAGGTGCTCGCCTGCGAGCCCCTCCCCCAGACCTGGCTCCAGGGTAAGGCCCCGATATCCCACGTCTGGGCGAGTTGCGGTCTTGATTTTTTTGTCTTGACTTTTTCCATAAGGGTCTTCTGAATCACTCTTAGTCTGGCCATCACCTAGAACCTGTTTGCCTTGGGAGACCCTACCAGCGGCAAGCCCCCGACAACATAGCTCGAAGGATCACTCAGGCACTCAAACTCCTCCACCACGATAAGGTAGTGATTCACGGAGGAGTATTAATAACTTATTAACTAATATATTTTAGTCAATCCAAATGAAGCAACGCAATTTTAAGCGCAAAGCGGCAAGGGATTCAATTCCTTTTCTACGCCGCTTATCCTCACCAAGGTTGCGGGGGTATGCTGGAGCCTATCCCAGCTGACTTGACTGGGGGAGAGGTAGGGTACACCCTGGACTGGTCGCCAGTCAATCGCAGGGAAGACAACCAACCATTCACACTCACATTCATACCTTCAACAATTTAGAGTTACTGGGATGTCATTTTTGTGTTTTTGATTGAACTTTATTCCCTTCAATAGGTCTCCCAATTGTGAGCCAGTCTCTTTGTTGGCAGTGCATCAAGGGAAAAAAACGGCTTGGTTACCATTAACAATAAATATGGTATCTTTGAACTTGTAAAAGGATCTGCTCCTATGAAATGGACAGTGAAAGCTAAGGAGCATAGTGTTCTCAGTATTGAGACTTTCTCTCTAAGCCTTGCAACAACCCTTGCAGTATGCAAACCAACCACCGGGACAAAAGGACTTGTTCTCTCTTATTTATTATTATATTTTTATTGCTCTTTTCCTGTATTGACTGTACATTGGAAAATTACTTATTGTATGTTTTGAATAAGGTATAATTTATTCTCATTTTATTCAAGTTCCAAATTGCACTAAAAATTTACTCACATCCAATCGTAGGAATGGAATTCATAATTAGACCAAGGACCTCCTGTACATGAATATTTATAGATGAATAAACATTTTGAAATGTATTTGCAGGAAAAAACAATTTGTTATGTGTACATATCAAGAGAGCATAAAGTACTCCATGCGAAGGCAGCATTATTGTTCGATTTCCATAACTGTTAAGACAGGTTTTGTTCAGCAAGACAGAGTTTGATTGATTGCCTCCAAATTTATGTTGTCCTTGCAGCGGGTGTATTTGTGGGGATGGCTCAGCTAAGCTTCCACTCTAAGCTGGGAGCAACAATAAAACACTTGTCAAGCAAGACACAAATAATGATCTGACCTTCAGATCGGAAATCTCGGACAGTCTAATTTGCGATTAGTTCGATGTTTTATTTACAATGCTGGAATGTTTCTGCTGCACATTTCTTTTAACATGTTGGCATATTAAGTCCCCTTGCAGTTTTTATATGTAATCCTGGTATTACTTGCAATTACAACGACACCTGTGTCATTTTCTGCTATTGCCCCAAACTAGGACAACATGTAATTCATAAGGTAACATTCTACCCCAATGAGCTGAGCTTTGACAACATGGATTGCATATCAGAGTGGCTATATTGTGTACAATACTATTCCTTAGCTATTCAAAATTATGCCATCCATCTTCTTCATGCCTGCAGTGCCCTGGGCTTTGTGAGCACTGGATAACTGTGTGATGATGCATAGTGTTGAGGGTACATAGTGGAAACCTAAGCTCATTTCATATCGCTTTTCTCCTGACGCACTACAGCAAATATTTTGTCTTTACTCCTCTGTGCAAGCCCAGCGGGAAATGAAATCCTGAAAGCGAGAGAGGCCGGCAGCAACGGAATGGTTTTTGCTTAATGGGTAACTTTGTGCTGCCCAACATCCCTACTTAGCTGAGACAACCAACTTTCAACTTAAAAACACAAACAATTGGCTTGGGCAATAGCCTTGCTAGCAACCTGACACGTTATTCTTTCGCTATTCGGCACACAGAGCCACATCCCCTCTAGATTAACAGTCTTCACATAGTTAAAACAGCAAGTTGTGTCTAGACGTTATTACTTCTTGCTCTCAGGTATCATCATAATCTCAGAAATGTTGGTGCATCTTCAAATTGACTGCTTATCTTCTTAAGCTCTAGGCCATTTTTTACAAATAATTTTTCACAGTATTGAAAGGTCTACAATGATGTTCTTGGTATAGTACATGTATTGAATTCAACAGTATAAGGACTATGTCTGTAGATTAAGGGTATCACAAGATCTCCTTGGCACTAGGCCCGGGACAATAATCAACCAATACATTTTTCAATGTACTTTTCTTTAAAGTAATGTTAACATCTCGTCTCGTAGACGCTGTCTTGGTGTTGATTCCTCTCTGAATACTCACTTTTTAAAGTTGGATGTTCAAAACCAGTCCTGGAACAAGTAGCAACAAGGGCGAGCTCATTTGGTGGCTAATGGTTAACCACACTAATGGCCACGGCATTGGCCACCACCAGGAGGCGCTTCACCACGGCCAGCCATTCAAACAGTGGTTAAAATGAGTGACCAGACAGGTTTGGCGAAAAGGTAATGTCAATTTTTATTGTAAATGGGTAAACATTGTAAGTATGAAAAGAACCAAGCATGTCATGTTGGTTTATATCTGCCAGCTAATAGTAACATTAGCTTGTTAACAGTAATATAATGTCCTGCTAGCGTTAGCTAAGCGGCTATTTGCATGGTGTGTGGGAGAGGCGCTAAGCTAGTTGCTATGTAGCTAACGTTAGCATCTTTGCTAACACTATAAAGTTATCATTGATGAATGATATGAATATTTTAGCTGGATAGTTTCAAAGTTAGTGAAATAAGCTGCTGTAAATACATGACTTCAACCAAAATAAGTATAAAATATCTTGCTGAGATGCAACAATTTGTCCCTCTCCCCGGCCACTTCGTCTAGCTCTTCCCAGCGGATGCCGAGGCGTTCCCAGGCCAGCTGAGAGACATTGTCTCTCCAACGTGTCCTGGGTCTTCCCGGAGGCCTCCTACCGGTTGGACGTGCCCTGAACACCTCCCCAGGAAGGCGTTCGGTAGGCATCCTAACCAGATGCACGAGGCACCTCATCTGACTCCTCTCAATGCGGAGGAGCAGCGGTTCTACTCCGAGTCTCTCCCGGATGACAGTGCTTCTCACCCTATCTCTAAGGGAGAGCCCAACCACCCTGTGGAGAAAACTCATTTCGGCCGCTTGTACCCGCGA
>QODF01000164.1:598693-680916 GCA_024372805.1 Oostethus manadensis | reverse complement strand
ACATATATATATATATATATATATACGTATATGTATGATTATATATATATACACATATCCACCCATCCGTCCATCCATTTTCTTCCGCTTATCCCAACCAGATGCCCGAGCCACCTCATCTGGCTCAATGCGGAGGAGCAGTGGTTCTACTCCGAGTCTCTCTCGGATGACAGTGCTTCTCACCCTATTTCTAAGGGGGCCTCATTTCAAATCCGGGGATAGCACTCCACCCTTTTCCAGGTGAGAACTAAGGACTTGGACTTGCAGGTGCTGATTCTTATCCTAGCCGCTTCACACTCAGCTGCGAATCGATCCAGTGAGAGTTGAAGGTCACGGCTCAATGAAGCCAACAGGACCACATCCTCCGAGTCATCATTTGAGACCGAATCTTGCAGCAACCAAACTGAAACACCTCAATACCCTGGCTGCCCCTAGAAATTCTGTCCATGAAAGTGAACAGAATCGGTGACAAAGGGCATCCCTGGCGGAGAACAACCCTCACTGGAAATGGGTCCGACTTATTGCCGGCAATGTGTACCAAACTCTGACACCGGTCATACAGGGAACGAACCGCCTGGTTAAGGTGGTCCGATACCCCATATTCTCGGAGCACTCCCCACAGTATTCCCCGAGGAACATGATCGAATGCCTTCTCCTAGTCTACAAAACACATGTAGACTGATTGGGCCAACTCCCATGCACCCTCAAGGACCCTGCCAAGAGTATAGAGGTCCACAGTTCCATGACCAGGACAAAAACCATACTGCTCCTCCTGAATCCGATTTTCAACTATCCAGCGGATCCTCCTGAATAACCCTTACCGGGAAGGCTGAGGGGTATGATCCCACGATAGTTCGAACACACCCTCCGGTCCTCCTTTTTGAAAAGCGGGACCACCACCCCAGTCTTCCGGTGCAGGGGCACCAACCCTAATGTCCACGTGATGCTGCAGAGTCGTGTCAACCAAGACACGTTCACAGAATCCAGGGCCTTAAGGAACTCCGGGTGGATTTGCCACCAAGGAGCTTTTTGACCACCTCGGTAACCTCAGCCCAAGAGATACGAGAACTCGCTTCAGAATCCCCAGGCACTGCTTCCTTGTTGAAAGACGTATCGGTGGGATTGAGGAGGTCTTTAAAGTATTCCTTACACCGGTCCACAACATCTCGAGTCGAGGTCAGCAGCACATCATCCCCACCATACAGGGTGTTGACTTTGCATTGCTTCCCCCTCGAGAGATGGCAGGTGGAGGTCCAGAATCTCGTTAAAGCCATCCAGAAGTCGTTTTCCATGTCCTCTCAAAACTCTTCCCATGTCCGAGTTTTTCCCTCAGTGACCACCAGAGCCACAGGCCACTTAGCCTAGCGGTACCTGTCAGCTGCCTCCAGAGTCCCATGGGCCAAAACGGCCTGATAGGACTCTTTCTTCATCTTGACGGCATCACTCACCACTGGTGTGCACCATTGGGTTCTGGGATTACCGCCACGACGGGAACCGACCACCTTAC
This sequence comes from Oostethus manadensis, assembly GCA_024372805.1. Taxonomy (NCBI): domain Eukaryota; kingdom Metazoa; phylum Chordata; class Actinopteri; order Syngnathiformes; family Syngnathidae; genus Oostethus; species Oostethus manadensis. The sequence goes on along the minus strand of QODF01000164.1, from coordinate 679,409 downwards.
GGCCACAGCTCCGATCTGCCCCATCGACAATGGAGGCACAAAACACCGCCCACTCAGACTCAATGTCTGCTGCCTCCCTCGGAACATTGTCAAAGTTCTCCCGGAAGTGGGAGTTGAAACTCCTTCTGACAGCAAACTCTACCAGGCGTTCCCAGCAGACCCTCACAATGCGTTTGTTTCTGCCAGGTTTGAACGGCATCCTCCCCCACCATCGGAACCAACTCAGGTGGTGATCGGTTGACAGCTCCGCCTCTCTCTTCACCCGAGTGTCCAAAACATGAGCCCGCAAGTCCGACGACACAACCACAAAGTCAATCATCGAACTGTGGCCCAGGGTGTCCTGGTGCCAAGTGCACATGTGGACACCCAGCACAAGAGTCCAATAACAAAACACCGCTCGGGTTAAGATCACGGGGGTTGTTCCTCCCAATCACACCTCTCCAGGTCTCTCTGTCGTTGTCAACATGAGCGTTTAAGTCACCCAGTAGAACAAGAGAATCCCCCGAGAGAGCACTCTCCAGTATATCCTGTAAGGACTTCAAAAAGGGCGGGTATTTTTAACTGCTGTTTGGCGCATAAGCACGAACAACAGTCAGGACCCCTACCCCCACCCAAAGGCAAAGGGAAACTACCCTCTCAGTTACTGGGGTAAACTCCAACGAACAGGCTTGGAGCTGGGGTGCAACAAGAATTGCCACGCCTGCCCGTCGCCTCTCATTGCTGGCAACACCAGAGTGGAATGAAGTCCACCCCCTCTGGAGAGGACTGGTTCCTTGCTGTGTGTAGATAGCCCTTGCTGTGCATCGAGGTGAGTCCGACTATATCTAGCCCCTGGTGGTGTCCAATGCCGTGGTCTGTGGCCGATGGCGTGGTCATTGCTGTGGTTAACCATTGGCCACAAAATGAGCTCACCCCCTCTCACAAATAGAGCATTTGTCATTGACAAAGCATGGTAAGACCACTAAAATTAGAATTTTGTTGCACAGTTTAGTCTGCCTGACTAAACTGTTTAGTCTGCCTGACAGTGCGGTCACTCCTGTAGTCACTGGCATACAGTTTAACCTTTCATTAAAAAAGAAAGAACCCCTGAGATGAGCCTCTTGATGATAACTTCTTCTTGGATCAGTCAACTAGGCCAAGAAGATGGAGGTTCAGTTGGGATGCAGGAATATACAGTATATCCTGTTTTTAGAGAAGTTTTAGGAGTTTGGTACGAGGATGGTTCTGCTTGAACAAGACCTTCAATATGCTGAGAAGATCCAGCAGCTAGTGGTCTGTTTTGCAGCAAATGTTTGTCTCATATGACTATTTATTTATCCACTGATAGAAGTACAAATAAATTAAGTACGCTCTGGTAATGAGAATGCTCATACTGATCAGTCTCAATGTTTAGACCGGTGACAAGTTTACTACCAAAACAGAGCCGCAATAACTCCTCTCCTCATGAGACTTTAATGCTCGATTTTTATTGCATGTTTAAAAGAGGGGTGTTAAATTATTTTAATAGTGCCTCTAATTTGCGGCGCTGTTGAACTATAGAGGTTTAGACTATATTTCACGGCCATGATTCATGGAAATGGCACACAAAAAAATGTCATTAACATTCTGTTTGGCCAACTTCATAAACTTGACAGTCTGAAACACAAGATGGAGGTTTATGGAACGTTGAGCATGTCGTATTTATTGCACCTTGGTTTTAGTAGATGCTGCTGAGAGCAGCATCACGAACTGCACTTTTTGGAAACTTGTTGCAGACTATTACTAGAATGAAGTCACTATTGCTAAGTGACATAGCAAAGATGGCATATATGATCTGTACAGTACATCGGTTTGGGGGAGCCAAGTCAACCTGAAAACAGAGACAGATTTATGCAAAGGGAATGCAAGGTTACTAAATCGACCAGTCCCAGTTGTAGTAGTCTGCACTCACCCAAAGTCTTGCTGGTTTTGTGTTCTCCAGAAAACCACAAGGTTATGCCAACAAGTACAATTAATACAGAAGATCCACATTCTCATTCATTCTTGTTATTTGTTAGTGTGTAGTCTCCATGCGCTCTCCTGTTTGGAAGTGTAAGTCCCAAAAGTGCAGAATAAATTAGAGCTTTTTTCAAAGCAGTTTCTGTATCAGTTGCAGTATCAGCTCTATCCCACATGAGTTGGCAACTTTTTACTTGATCACAGCTTTGATAAAATTTGCACGTGCATTTTTTAAAAATACACTAAGTCAGACGGTTAACAAAACTAACAACAGCACACTTGAGTACATTTACTCTATATTGTGAGCTCAGATTCAGGCCAAACACGTTCATCTATCTGCTAAAATTTTCTATTGCAATGTGAGCCACAGGCCTTGGATAGCGATTCCACATGGAGAGAAAAAAAAAAAAAACATTGGACTTCCAGTTTGATTCTGGTGTGAAGAAAAAACAAGTTGCCTGATCTCTTTGATAAGTGCTCTATATACTCTCCCTTGGTAAAAGCCTATTCTACCACCAGGGACCCCAAGTACCTCAGCGGATAGAGAAAGCCTCCTTTACATCTGCAAAGCTGTTTGCTTGTAGAGGGAAGGCAGATGAAGGTCACATCAACAACAGAGATGGGGTTTGGTTGCTAAAGACTTTAAAAAGGACTAAGAGTGGGAGAGAGGTTCTGTAATGTGTATATCTTCAGCAAACAACCTTGCCAAACAAGTCAGCAACTTTGCATTCTTTGCTCTCCAGGGCTTGTGGGCCCCCATTTATTCGTCGATTCAAAAAAGACCTACAGCATACTTTCATGGTGACCCTGGTCTTGTCTCCTGCGATCTTAATTGCCAACTGGCTAGATTTAAGAAACACAAAAGGGTCAGGACTGGGTCACACATGTAGGAGGCCTAATATTACTACCCCCACTAAGATTTGGGTTCTGAAGTCATCTCCAAAGTGTTTAACTCAGAAAAAGTCAAAGTCACTTGTTCACTCGGTATTAATGGTGTTTATAAATATGGTTTTACCTGTTATTTGTAACAATACAGTTGAATCTTGACTTTTTTCATTAATCCAAAAGGTCAGACACACAACAATATGAAAAAAAATCTTAAAGCAAATAATAATAGTATTATTTTACATACTGAAAACAATGAAAAACACCAAGAAAATGACAAATGAACCACATGAAAGAATGATCAGTTTTATCTTGTTTGGTATCAAACAAGATAAAACTTAGAAAAGTGCACAGCAAAGAAGCTACTCACTGGTGCCCAGACAGACGAGCCCTGGCAAAACCACAGGATCACTTCCGGTTCGTACAGTAGGATGTGACGTCATCGGCTGAGAAATATTTTCAACCACAAGTTAAAGGAAATGTTATTTGTACAACAAAGCACAGATGAAGACGAAAAGAATGAGACTATTTTGGTTTCATTCTGAGCATGTCTTGAATGATGACATCACCTGGTAATGTAATCACTGGACCATTAAATGTCTATTAACTCAAAAAGTATGGCAGCACAAATAATAATTTTATTCGCACAAAATAATACAGAAAAATGAGACTACTCTGGTTTAATTCTGAGCAGGTTAATGGGCTGAGTGACCTCATTTGACCTTTGATAAATGTGTAATAACTCCAAAACAAACGCTGCACAAATCTTGATTTTAACAGCACAAAACTCCACTCAATGAGACGAAAAGAATGAGACTAGTTTGGTTTCATTCAGAGCATGTCGGGGGGCTACGTGACCTTTGGGTGACCTTTAAGAAACACGCAATATCTCCAAAACGAAAGCAGCGCGAAATTTGATTTTAACTGAACCCAATAGCAGAAACAGACGGTCGAAAAGAGACTATTTTGGTTTCATTCAGAGCATGTTGACGGACCGATTATGTATTAGCTCAAAACTTTAATTGTTAATATCGCAAAAACAAAACCAGGCCAACTGTCCATTTTAATTGCACAAAACAGCACAAACGCAGCACAAACAAATGGTAGTATTTTGGTTTCATTTGGAGAAAATTGGGGGCTGCATGACCCTTGGTTGACCTATAAAAGAAACTGTAATAACTCAAAAACAAAAGTAGCACAAACGCTACTTTTAATTGCACAAAACAGCACAAACACAGCACAAACAAAGCACAAACAAATGAAACTATTTTAGCAGAGTTTTGCGCAGGTTGGGGGCCAACTTCACTCAGGTGGTAAGCAGCCGTGTGGAGGGAAAAGGAGATCCACTTTTACCCTAACTTGATTTTAACAATAACTTCTCAACATTGTTATACATTTATTTACGCCAATAGATGCAATAACAGTCCGCGCGGTGGATGAGTGGGTAGCATGTTGGCCTGACAGTCAGGAAGTTCAGGGTTTGAATCGCCGTTGGGCATCTCTGTGTGGAGTTTGCATGTTCTACCCGTGTGTGTGCGTGGGTTTTCTCCGGGTACTCCGGTTTCCTCCCACATTCCAAAAACATGCATGTTAGCTTCATTAGAGACTCTGAATTGTCCATAGGTATGAATGTGAGCGTGAATGTTTGTTTGTCTGCCCTGGGATTGACTGGCGACCAGTCCAGGGTGCACCCCGCCTCCCGCCCAAAGTCAGCTGGGATAGACTCCAGCATACCCACAACCCATAATGAGGATAAACGGTATAGAAAATGGATGGATGCAATCACACGCCTGTCCAATTTTCCAAAGATACAATCTTAATCGTTTGAATTTTCTTTGATGCCGTGCCATCAGAAGAGTCTGGTTCACACTTGGGAGACATATTGATGGGAAAAAAGTCAAATCAAAAAAAGAAAAATGACATCCCAGTAACTCTGAAATTGTTGAAGGTATGAATATGAGTGTGAATGGTTGTTTGTCTGCTCTGCGATTGACTGGCGACCAGTCCGGGGTGTATCCCGCCTCCTGTTGGCAAGTTTAGCATGTAATCTTAATTTAATTGTGATCAAATGAAACAATGTTTTGGTAAAGGCCGTAATAATTTATTTAAGTACTTACAGGGTGAAGTTGTTGCATCTAATGGTCAACAGCTCCTCAAATGTTTTGTCATTGAGGAGGCGTTGTTCTGCATTTTGTATTCTCACTGTATTCTCACTGATCAATTGCTCAGTGAGAATACGGGTGCTGTTGACAGATCTGCCCCGTCTAAAGGCAGTCACAAGCCGGGAGTGTACAGTTTCTGTGCACATTGAGAGCATGATGTGGAGCTCTACGCATTGAAAGTGTAAATGAATCACACATGCGCAAGCCGTTGTCACGGTTCCTTCTTAGCATGGTGTTATCGACCCCGACGATGCGGAAAGCAGGATGCCAAACAGGTCAGGAAGAGATATTTCTTTAATAAAGAATTCAGCAGTATAAAGAGAGGCTTGCAATGCAGATCTGTTAATGTCAGATCTGCATTGCAAGCCTGTTTGCATGATTGCATGACCCCCTCCGGGGGTCGGACGGGACGGCGCCTTGCAAGGGCTGGGGCAATGGGCGCAACTGCTGCGGACGTCTCCCTGGGAGGCATGAAAGATACTGCCTGCACCATGGGAGACGCGACAGGAGCAAACAGCACCATGGGAGACGCGACTGGAGAGGCCTGTGCCCTGGGAGGCGCGACAGGAACCGCCAGCGTCATCGGAGACGCGACTGGAGCAGACACCGCCCTAGGAGAGGCGACTGGAGCGGCCTGTTAACTGGGAGGCGTGACAGGTACTGTCAGCGCCCTGGGAGGCGCCACTGGAGTGGACACCGCCCTGGGAGGCGCAACTGGAGTGGCCTGTGCCCTGGGGGGCGCAACAAGAACCGCCAGCGCCATGGGAGGCGTGACAGGAGCAGACAGCGCCCTGGGAGTGTACAAAACCTTTGGAGGCACCACCGGAATGGCTGCCACGGACGAAACCCTTGGAGGCGCCACCGGATCGACTGCAGCGGATCATATCCTCAGAGGCGCCACTAGACCAACTGCAGCGGCTGGCGGGAACTGCCGTGGCCGTGAAACCGGCGGAGTCTTGCTGCGCGGCGCGGCTACCGGCCGTGGCTGGATTGCAACTGCCGGCGGGAACTGCCGTGGGCGTGGGACCGGCGGAGTCTTGCTGGCAGCGGCTTTACGTCCTCAACTGCCCGGCAGGTCACACTAGCCCCCCCTTCAGAAGGCGGATCCCAGACGCCATCTTTTTCTGCCACATGAACCAGAGAAAGGGTAAAGGGAGGCTTGGAGGAGGGCCTAGACTCACCCTGACGGTGTCCCCCGGTCGGGACCGCCGGGTGTCTTCGTCACCGACTGGCCGGCGTGGGTGTGGCCGGGATCCGCCACGCACACAAGGGACGTTGGGATGAGCGTGCCATCTGGACCCCACACCATGTCCACCAGCTCTTCTGGCATGAATTTTGCGGTCTCCTCCATGGCCTTAAAAATCTGGAGCGTCTAGAAGTCGCTCTCTGCGAGGTCGTGTTCTGGTCGGATCATTCTGTCACGGTTTCTTCTTAGCATGGGGTTATCGACCCCGATGATGCGGAGAGCAGGACACCAAATAGGTCTGGAAGAGATCTTTCTTTAATATAGAATGCTGCTAAGCAGCAGCAGCAAGGAACTGAGCAAATAAGCAAACACCAAAAACCTACAAACAGGAATAAATAATGATCCGATGATGAAGGGTGCGCACACCTGAACTTAAATAGCACGGACACAAACAAGAAACAAGTTCGCGTAATTATAAGAAGTGACAAATCAGGGAGGGCAGGCTAAAAACATACAAAACTAGGAGAAAACAGGAACACAGGTATAATAATAGAAACTAAAACATACTGTCACGCCAATAAACATGTAGATTGTGACCATGATGTCGCTGGGGTGGCGGTCACCCTGTTTTACACAACAAGATCTAAAACGCAAATGTTTCTTAATCATCAGCACGCCTGTATCAAAAAGGTGTGTTTATTGTGTTTAGACAATATTTTATTGTTAGTCTATTGCTGCTCTAGCTCAGTTGCAATATTGCGGGTTGCACAGCGGAGCTTGGCGCAGGCTGCGCAGTGGTAATTTCGTCCGACGTAACACTGTACGCAGCCATTTTTTGTGCCGAAAGGCTTCGCCGAAGGTGCGCTGAAAGCTAGCCAGCTCCAACTTGGTCTACTCTCCGCACAAGGCGAAGCGCAACTGGTCTAGTGGTAATTTGGCTGACTGGCGCAAAGGCGCACACATCACCAAAACCCCACAAGCCGGTTTACACAATGTTGGGCACATATGAATGCATTTTATAATCACAACAACCACTGTTTAAACTAACTATCTGAATCAGCACATACATTTTGATCTATATTGACTGTCGCGCCGGCCACCACCTCATCTGTCCCCGACAGGACCATATATGAGCCACTATGAGCTTGGACCTCCCGGACCAAAACATCACTTTCCGTCTGGGAGTAGTTTGGCTGTCTTCCGCTGTCTTCATCCAGATTAATGCAAACTTGCGATTTGCTTTGCTAGCGACGCATTTAAAGGGGAGGAGACGATGGTGAATATATGATCCGACTGTGTTAAACCCAGTCACCCAGCCTTCCCTCCTCCCTCTTTGCCACTTTCCCCAGTAGGAGAGACGGAGGCGTACTTACACTAGGCTGAGCGTGGCACAAAATTGCAAAATGCGCTTAAAACATGCCCATTGGCGAGGCGGAAGCGAAGGTGCGCTTGGTCTATGAAATTAGAGCCCTGGGCCCTGGTCTTAATGTGAGCCATCTTAGGTTTGCTTTTCAATTGTGCAAATTTAAAAAGGTTCTCAACAGCCAATGTGTGACGGGAGAACTTTGCGAGGCACTGGCCAAGATAAAATATTAGTTATTTTATTTTGATGAAATGATGGCCAATTTTAAATTCACAAATCAAGAATCATGTTTATTTGTAGTTGTAATGGTGTTTTTACCCCCTTTTTTGTCTCTCGTAATAGGTTATGCTTTCCTACAGCACTTTACAGCATCATCATGCAAATGACATGCAAATTGACAATGATGTCATCTAGCAGCTTCTAGGACAGCCAATAGCTACTTTTCTTACTGAAAACGGAGACAGAGAGAGAAGCAGATAGACGCTATCATTGTAAGAGTGCACAAAACATCGTTGAGTAGTAACAAATAGGTTTTATCATCGAAAGTTGACAACCAGTGGTCCTGATATCAACTTCCTCTGAAGTACAAAAGGTGAATAGATGCTGTAACTACATGTAGCTGTAGATGATAAAAATGTAATAATATTTAGGAATTGCTAGTTAGTCTAGAATGCATATGTGATTAGGCAACAACCTAATCATATTATAATATAGCATTGTGATGTGTATCCAGCCAAAAGCTAATGTTAATTTGACACCAGGCAGTGTTTGTAGCTTGATGGTCTTAAAGGAGATGATGCTTTCCCAATTGATGGGCCCTGCTGTTTTCACCTGCTGTTCTGCTGTTTCGCCTGCTGGGTTTTGAATGATGCTGCAGTGCCTTGCTGTTGGATGCCAAGTATGCTAACATCAAAAGCCTGAAGATTGCATATCCACATGTGATCCAATATCACTAACCATTCCTAAAGATTCATGACTGACTAATTACTGCTTTTATTTTGCGCTCTTCTTGAGTAAAGTGGCCATAGTGGTTTGTAGGCCTCGCCACACCATTGCAACGACACAGGCCTGCAACTGAGTTTAAACTGGGAAAACTAAATAGTGGTACTGTTTGAACACTTTGAGTTATTATTGTGAATATTTGAAATTTGATTTATTTTACTAGAGGTGATTTTTTTTTTGTGAGTGAGGGAAAGATTTAGACACACAAACGTAATCTGGTATTTTGTACTGGAAAACTTTATGTACTATTTTGGATATATTTTATTTATGATTATTTATTTTTTGTCACATTTTGGGTAATGAAGTGTAGCAAGACCTCTTCACCACCTTTGGCTACGATGATCAATCCTTCACTCTGGAGTACATCACCTGAGAAGTTTCCCTTGATGCCGTCAGCACTGTATAGTGTGTTACTGTATACACTGTGAATAAGTTGTGAAGGGCATTATTACAATTAAATAGGAATATACATTGTATATTACCCAGGCCCAGTCTCATCGTATTAACCACTCCAGTGTTTATAAACAAGCTACATGAGACCCGGGTTACACTTGGAACCCGCCATTTTGGTGCAATGGAGACTACAAAACAGTTGACAAAGTGGAAATGCAAATGGCTCCAAAAACAAAGTGAAAGTAAAAATGCCACAACAAGGCACTTTAATATCAGTCCAAGGACTTCAGTTGCATTTCGACACAAGCAATCAAGCCCTACTTGAAACGTGTGGTCTTGTGCCCAAGTTAATCATGTGCCTCTTGAAGACAAAAAACAGGGAAGGAAGATGTGATGAATAGCCAAATGCAATACAGAGTGGAGGAAGACAACCATCCAACACATAATGGAGGTGTGCGTTGCAGGACAACTTTTGCAGGAGAGAAATAACTGACTTAACTGTCATTCAATGCATTATTGTTAGTTTGTTTGCACCAGATAGTAACCTGCACAGACACAGACAATGGGTTTGTATTATAGCTGTACATCGCGTCTCAGATATAACTCCCTTACTCTATTGCAGTTTTTTAATAAATAACCACAGTTTTGTGGTCAAATACTCTCTAGAATTAGTCACAAAATAAGCATTTTCAAGCATAAAAATGGCTACATGAACTAAAATACAAATACAGTATAAGCCAGTCGTTCCCAACCACCGGTATCGGTCTGCGGACCACTTGATACCGGACCGCACGAGAAATAAATAACTATTTCAGTTTTATATATTATCGGAGTCTGAATTAGTTTTTATTCTGAAAAATGACCGCATTTTCTTGGTTACATCTCGGTCACTTCAGCGCCAAAATGTAACCTGTTCTCATAAGCTACCAAAATAATATACAGGGGGACCCCGATATACGAAAGTAATTCACTCCAAATGGATATTTGTAAGCCGAATTTTTTTGTAACCCGAACAACATTTAACATGTAAATTGGCTAATTCGTTCCACTGACACGGAAGACCCCTCATACAATAGAAAAAAAACACTGTTCTGCACATTTAATACTGTATAAATAACGAGTATTGTAATACAAATTTAATGTAATAATAAAACCTGAAATAGAATGTATATTGAGTTAAAATTCTAAAAGTTTTTTACCTTTAATATGCAGCGAAGTGCAATACAGCATATAAAATGGCACTTTAAACCAATCAGAGAACATTACATAATACGTACACTGGCATTGATAAACCAATCAGAGAACATTACGTAATACGTACACTGGCAGTGATAAACCAATCAGAGAACATTACATCATACGCATGTACATTCCGCCATGCCTCCAGTAGGTATCCTACTGATATGCTGCAAAACAACATTTTCGCCGAGCGCCGGAACCCTCCCAGTCAATGAAATACTGAACACCCCTGCCCCGCCTCCTGGCGTCCAAAATGGTTCTTGCCGTATAGGCTGAGTGTCCGTCAACCATGCGAGGAGAAGGAGGAGGCACTGGCCTGGCGGCGGACACAGATCACTGGAGGCGAGTGGTTCCAGACAGGACACATGGAACACTGGATAAGTCCTGAGGGAAGGCGGAAGCTTGAGTCTGACAGAAACTGGATTCACCATACGCACAACTCGGTATGGTCCGACAAACTTGGGGCCCAGCTTCTTCGATCCCCCTGCCAGGAACAAGTCTCGGGACGATAGCCAGACCCTCTGCCCAGGCTAATAATCCGGTGCCGGTTTACGGCGACGGTTTGCCAGTCTCTGATTACGCATCGCAATACGGGACAGAGCAGCCCGTGTGTCCCGCCACACCTTATGGACCCGACGAAAAAGGGCTGGCACTGATGTCAGAGATGAGCTGGACTCCTGGGGGGGGAACAGTGGTGGTTGAAAGCCATGAACCACATGGAACGGTTAGAGGCCAGTGGAAGAAGTGTAGAGAATTGAGGACCTCGATCCGACACTACATCAACTGGAATGCCGTGGAGCCGAACCACATGCTGCACCAGAAGTCTGGCCGTCTCAAAGGAAGAAGGAAGTCTGCGGAGGGGAACAAAGTCAGTGAATTTGGAAAACCTGTCCACAATAGTGAGGATAGTAGTACCCATAACAAAGTCCAAGGCGATGTGCGACCAGGAGCGGGAGGCAATAGGAAGCGGATGAAGACTTGTTCCTGGCGCAGACAGCACATGCTGCCACAAAACTCCTGGTATTGGCGTGGAGAGAATGTCACCAAAAACGTTGTGAGAAGAGTAATGCCGTGCGCCTGGCTCCAGGATGGCAGGCGATCTTGGAACAATGGGCCCAGGTCAATACCTCTGAACAAAGAAACAGAGGAACAAAAAGTCGCTCAGGTGGGCACCCCGCAGGGGATGGAGTGCCCTTTCAGGCCTCGGACACACGCCTCTTAATCTCCCACTGGACAGCACCCACAACGCAGCTCCATGGAAGGATTGTCTCAGGAGAGGGGTCGTCAACTTGTGGTGCATACATTCGAGAGAGTGCATCCGGCTTGCCATTGAAGGAACCTGAACGATAGGTGAGAACAAAGTCAAATCTAGTGAGAAAAAGCGCCCAACAGGCTTGACGTGGGCTAAGGCGCTGAGCAGAACGGATGTACGAAAGATTCCTGTGGTCCGTATAGATGAAAAGGGTGTGTATTCCCCTCCAACCAGTGCCTCCACTCCTGCAATGCGAGGACCACCGCCAACAGCTCCCGATTGCCAACATCATAATTGCGTTCAGCGGGCGAGAGACTCCTGGAGAAATAGGCGCAGGGGCGGAGCCTCAGATCGTCACTGGGGCGCTGGGAGAGCATGGCCCCAACTCCAGTCTCGGACGCATCCACCTCGACAAAAAAAGGTAGAGAGGGATTAGGATGGATGAGAACTGGTGCAGAGGTGAAAAGAGACGTAAGATACCGGAAGGCCAAGTCAGCGTCCGATGAACAGTCAAGCAGAACCTTAGAAGATGTAAGCCTTTTCACAGGGTCGGAAACCTTTCTGAAATCTCGAATAAAGCGCAGGTAGAAGTTGGCAAAACCCAGGAAGCTCTGTAACAGCTTCCTCGATGTAGGAGTGGGCCATTCAACTATTGCCTGGATCTTGGCGGGATCAGGTTTCAGTTGCCCCTTCTCCACAATAAACCCTAAAAAAGACAGTGGGAAAGTGAAACGTGGATTTTTGTGGTTTGACAAACAATCGGTTCTCCAAAAGCCTCTGGAGGACCAGGCGGACGTGCTGTTGGTGCTGTTCAGTGGAGGAAGAAAAACAAGGATGTCGTCTAAATAAACAAAAACAAAATGGCCAATCATGTCACGGAAGACATCATTGATAAGGCAGTGTAAAACTGCAGGAGCGTTTGTGAGACCGAAGGGCATGACGCAATATTCAAAATGCCCTAAGGGTGTGTTAAAGATGGTCTTCCACTCATCCCCTTTACGGATGCGAATAAGGTGGTAAGCATTGCGCAGATCTAACTTAGTGAAAATGAAAGCAGTGTGAAGTGGCGTGAAAGTAGAATTAAGTAGAGGAAAAGGGTACTTATTTACAGTGATCAAATTGAGTGACCAAAAGTTGATGCACGGACACAATGAGCTGTCCTTCTTCTTGACAAAGAAAAACCCTGCCGCTAGGGGGGAAGAGGATGGCGAGGGAGGTGGAGATGTACTCCTCCAGGGCCCTTTGTTCGGGTTGGGAAATGTTGTAAACCCGGGAGGAGGAGTGCCGCACTGGGCAACAAGTCTATGGCGCAATCATAGGGACATAGGGACAAAAAAACCTGTTTGAAGAAGTGATATTCCCTGGGAACTCGAGAAAGGACATGAGAAAAAAGGAGGGAGCTTAGCCGGAGAGCTGGGAAGAAAAGCAGAACGAAGACAGTGGGAATGACAAAAAGTGCTTCAATTTGTAATTCTGAATAAAGACCAATCAAATACAGGACTACGGCGGTGAAGCCAAGGAAGACCCAGTACGACAGGAGCAGAACGGGAAGGAATAACAAAAAACTAATAGATTCCTGGTGGTTACCGGAAAGAGAGAAATAAATTACGCGTGTCTGGTGTGTGACACTAGCTAGGTGGTGTCCATCGAGAGAACATACGTTCTTGCATCTCTCAACAGCCTCAGTAGGAATCTTAAGCCTCTCAACTAAGCCACAGTCAATTAAGTTCTCATCTGAGCCGGAGAGTCCACGAGAGTGCCAATAGAATGGGCCCTCTCCCCTCCTCACGACAACGTACCCTCCACTTTAAGGCAGCCCACAGATGACGTAGAGGAAGGAGGAGACGAAGGGGGAAGCGTCTGTCAACCAAGCGACGAGCCCCTAGGTGACGACGGCAGCGAACGGATGGCCGAATGGGACAGCCGGAGACAGTGTGAACAGCAGCGCCACAGTACAGGCAAAGATGAAGGCGCATCCGGCGAAGCCTCGTCTGCAGCCAACAAGCGGTTGGCTCCCAGCTACATGAGGACCACCTCCCCCAGAATCTCTGCCGGACATGCTAGCGCCTGTGGATGTGGAAGTGGAAGAGTCTCACAAAGGAGGGTCGGTGGATGGCTTGAGGACCGGGAGAGTTCCACTCCTCACTGCCGGCTGCACCCTCGAAAACTATCGTCTGGCCGAATGGCGAGAGAGATGACTTCCTCAAGGGTGCGGGTCTCATCACGAGCTGCTATTTTGTCCTGCAGATGGGAGCTGAGACAGGCCAAGAAGACGCACTGCAAAGCCCTTTTGTCCCTGCCGCTCTCCACCGCAAGGACGCAGAAGGTGATGGAATGGTCCGCCACCGAATTAGTGCCTTGGCGGATTGCCAACAGACGCAGCCCAGCCTCTCGCTCCCTGACTGGGTGGTCAAACACGCTCTTGAGCTCCTCGATTAAAAAAAGAGACAAGTTGGAGAGGAGTTCCGGCTCACTCACCACCAAGGCCCATTTGCCTGCTCTCCCTGAGAGCAAACCAATTATATACGGCACTTTGCCGGAATCAGTAAATTATGTATGGGCTGGTGAAACACGAGGAGGCATTTGTGGAGAAAAAGTCTGCATTCCCCAAAATCTCCCTCATACCTGGCTGGATGTGGAATGTTAGCAGGGCTGATTAATTGAAACTCCGACGTACCTGCAGCGGAAGACCGGGAAGCCTCCATGGGAGCGGCCACAGATGTACTCGTCATACGGGCGTGCATTTTGCGTACCATGGTGGACAGGTCCTCTAGAGATTGCTCGTGACGACTGATCATCTGCCCATGGGCCTACGGGGCAAACTGGAGCTGCTCTTGTTCCGCGGGATTGATGGGAATGGCCGGATTATTCTGTCAGGATGAGAGAATGGAACCACGTGGACGGATCCCCAGATGCGGACACGAAGCAGATTCAGGTAAGAACAGTCTCTCTTGAATTGGTCTCGCAGGACAAGCACAAAAAGGAGAACAAAAAGTGACAGTGTTAAAACAGGTGCATCGTGACAAAAACCTAACTCGACTATTAATAACACAAAACGGCCTGTGCTACCAGTAGACTGGAGGGTGTCAAAAGACAGGTAGAGCCTGACAGCGGTAAAGTAATACCGCTAGCAAAAAGATTAGGAGGTTCAGGAAGTCTGAGCGTTGGCGTTGGAGCGTAGAAAATAATCTGGCACCCTCCTGCAGCAGTTGACGAGATTATAAAAGGGGTAATCCTGATTGGAAACAGGTGTGTCCGCCTGGTAGCTCCGCCCAACTCAAGGGAGGCCTGTGTCTGCAACAAGACAAACAGAGCAGTAAGAGTCCAAAAAAGTCCTATATCCTAAATCACACCACAAATTGACCTATAACCATGTCAAATGATTAGTCGTACCATAAAGGTAATGCAATGGCCCCTGAATAATTCAGCGGCTGTAATTCAGTCGGCCATTTATTTGCCTGTGAACACAGAGCACTCACTCCTTTGACTTCCACTTGGTAGTTTTCTTATTCTACGCTGTTCATTCCAAATGCTTGCTTTAACAAACATGCTGAACACCACTGCTCTCAATAGCCCACACACTAAACAGCAGCTTGAACAACACAATATACCTGTCGCTACAGTATTTTGCACAGCCATTTTTTCCAATTTTATGTTTCATTGGATGGACTTTTATTTTCATTAGGGACCTCACTCAAAGAGGCTTGTTACAAAAGCTAAACGGATTGGCAAGACTATTAAAAAATCAGATTGCAATGGAAGCCAAAATCAGGCCATCCCATTAAAAAAGGAATCCTACCTCACGGAAATTCACTTTTCGCATAAACGAGGGATTACTGTGAATAGGTCTGAGAGTGACGATGGCCAAACCTTTTCGTTTGAGAGACCATTTCAAAGTCCTCCAAGGGTCATTTATGAAAACGTGATGTTTGTTGTGTTTTTACAATTGTCTTTGAAACAAAGTTGTATCAAAGATGAGCTGTCTTTGCCTGAAATACTATGAATAATAGCAGCAACATTTATTATCTGAAACAACTTTATCAAATGCGTGTGAGACTGCCAAATGAAACAAATGAATGGTTGATGAAACCAGTTAAAAGACTGAATCAGACACGATTTGCCTCTAATTGATAGAAAAAGTTATTGATCTTTGCTAGTGGAATCACTAGAAGAAGGATTTGTTCGATGGCGCAGGTGTGTCTATGAGTGAGTGTGACATCTCCCCACATTTTTCACTTGTCTCAAGATGGAGTGACTAACAACTGAGTGTCTTTTGTGAGCAGGCGGACGGCCACAGATTTCCTGTCAAGCCTGGCAAGTCTAATTAGCGGAGCTGAGAACCCTGGCTGAGAGAAGGCAACACTTGCTGGGGCTGCTACAGGGTCAGAGGTTCAATGAGACATTCACCAAGACAGTGCATCACTAACTATGTCACACTCTTGCACAGGCGACACAATGTGGTGGCACATTTATTGTTTCATTCATGCATTAGGCTGCCAAGATCCGATCAATTCCAGCAAATAATATGATTTTATGACCTAATGCAATACTTTACCTCATACAGTACCTTTCCGTGAGTACCCAAATTCCGATAAACACTGTCCTTTGTAATGACTACTACTTAAAGCTGCTTATACACACAACTAGAAAAGGTCCCTATGAGTCAACGGTCTGGAGTCATGCAGGAGTTTAAACCTGAGGGACCATGTTCAGTCTGGGGGATGTAATAGGCTCTCCCCGCTCCCAGCCAAGTGCTCCTCAGCTGCTACCCCCACTCCCCACTGCCTGCCCTCGCCCTCTTCGACAAAGCGATATTCTTTAAAGGCTGCCATGGGCAAGGCCAGTTAGTGTATATTGAAGTGGACAGGGGAGCTGCCAGCCTAGAATGACCAATGACCCGCACATTGATCCATTCACTTTCAAAGATGCAAGAAAATAAGACACTGGCTGCTCTTGTCACAGGGCTGTTTTTTATCATTACCATTATCTGATGTTCCTTATTTTATTGTTTTAGTTAACAGTCATTGTTCGAAAACACTCACATTTCTTTCTCCCATTCTGGTTGTATTGATTTGTTTCCTTGCATGCAAGTTTTATTAAATAGTACTTCTCATTCCTCTCAAAGAACTTGTGTTTGTGCCCCCAAACCCCCAAATTTTAAAAGTGGGGCTGTAGTAGTCACTTGGAGTTCCACAAGATTAGTCTTGTTATAATAATTAAATAAGTAAATAACACAATAAATAAAAATGAATTAGATAATTTTTTCCTCTTGTAAATCACACAGTGTTTGTCTCTTGGCAAGGTAATGTAGTAGACATTAAAAAAGGGAATTAGGAGGGAAATAGAGTGTGGGACTATTTAGGCTTCAAACCAGAGGTAAGTGAGTCCATCATCATGGAGCCAAAAGAGTTGGCAACAAAAAGGCAACACAACTTACTTTCCCACCAAAAACATAATCACTGACTCAGGAAAAAAGTACACATGCAGACGCATAGCCTTTGTCCCGACAGTCAACACTCACTGAGACATTTTGTTGACAAATTAAATACAAACGTAAGAGTGCAAAATGTTGCCCGCTAACAGAAAGTGTACTTTGCTACAATCCCCCAAAAATGCTGCTCTTAAATACAGTTGAAAACTCAGTATTGCCAGAAATACTGCAAACATCTTTCACAGCTTTTCAATAGCGAAAGATGACCTATTAAAAGAAATATTGCACTGTTGTTACAAAAAAATATTGTATATAATTATTCTTATTATATATTATAACTAGAGATGCTAGTTATGCCCCTCCGTGAATCACCACCTTACCGCGGTGGAGGGGTTTGAGTGCCCGAGTGATCCTAGGAGCTATGTTGTCGGGGGCTTTATGCCCCTGGTAAGGGTCTCCCAAGGCAAACGGGTTCTAGGTGACGAGCCAGACTAAGAGTGATTCAGAAGACCCTAATAAAGAAGAACAAAAGGAGTGACCGCACCTCACCCGGACGCGGGATACCGGGGCCCCACCCTGGAGCCAGGCCTGGGGGAGGGGCTCGCAGGCGAGCGCCTGGTGGCCAGGTCTTCACCTGTGGGACCTGGCCGGGCCTAGTCCGAAGAAGCCACACGGGAACTCCCCCCCGCAGAACCACCACCTGCAGGGGCAAGCATAAGGGTCCGGTGCTGTGTGATTTGGGCAGTGGTCGAGGGCGGGTGTCCGGGCGACCTGGTCTTCTGCGGCCAAATCTGGTTCTTGGGACATGGAATGTCACTTCTCTGGTGGGGAAGGAGCCCGAGCTTGTGGAAGAGGCGGAGAGATTCCGACTAGATATAGTCGGACTCACCTCAACCCACAGTTTGGGCTCTGCAACCAAATTCCCTAAGAGGGGCAGGATCTTGTTCTTCTCTGGAGTTGCCGCAGGGGAGAGGTGGCGAGCTGGTGTGGGCTTATTGTTAGCCCCTCGGCTTGGTGCCTCTGTGTTGGAGTCATCCCCAGTTAACTAGAGGGTTATTTCCCTACGCTTTAGGGCTGGGGAAAGGGTCCTGACTGTGGTTTGTGCGTATGCGCCGAACGGCAGTTCAGAGTACCCAGCCTTCTTGGAGTCTATCAGAGGGGTTCTGGAGAGCACCCCAGCTGGTGACTCCATAATTCTGCTGGGAGACTTCAACGCCCATGTGGGCAATGACACTGTGACTTGGAGGGGCGTGGTTGGGAGGAACGGCCTCCCTGACCTGAACACGTGTGGTGTGTCGTTGTTGAACTTCTGTGCAAATCACAGTTTGTCCATAACAAACACCATGTTCGAACATAAGGATGTCCATAAGTGCACTTGGCACCAGGACACCCTAGGTCGCAGGTCTATGATTGACTTTGTGGTCGTATCATCAGACCTGCATCCGCATGTTCTGGATAGGCGGGTGAAGAGATGGGCTGAGCTGTCAACTGACCACCACCTGGTGATGAGTTGGATAAGATGGAGGAGAAGGATGCCGGACAGACCTGGCAGAACCAAACGCGTAGTGAGGGTGTGCTGGGAACGTCTGGCAGAGTCTCCCGTTCGTCGAGTCTTCAACTCTCATCTCCGGTAGAGCTTCGCCTGCATCTCGAGGGAGGACCAGGATATTGAGTCCGAATGGGCCCTATTCCGTGCCTCCATTACTGAGGCAGCCAGTTGTAGTTGCGGCCGCAAGGTGGTCGGTGCCAGTCGTGGTGGCAAGCCCCGAACCCGATGGTGGACAATGGGGGTTAGGGCTGCTGTCAAGCTAAAGAAGGAGTCCTATCAACCATGGATGGCTTGCGGGACTCCCGAAGCAGCTGAAAGGTACCGGCAGGCCAAGCGGCACGTGAATTCAGCGGTGGTCGAGGCAAAAACTCGGGTGTGGGAGGAGTTCGGTGAGGCTATGGAGCACGACTTTTGGTCGGCCTCGAAGAGGTTCTGGCAAATCGTCTGACACCTCAGAAAGGGGAAGCAGCCCCCAGTTCACACTGTTTACAGTGCGGACGGGGGCTTGCTGACCTCGACTGTGGATATACTTGGTCGGTGAAAGGAATACTTCGAGGCCCTTCTCAATCCCACTGACATGCCTTTCGTAGAGGAAGCAGAGTCTGAGGATACGTACGTGGACAGTTCTATCACCATGGCTGAGGTAATTGGGGTAGTTAAATCACTCCCCAGTGGCAAGGCTCCGGGGGTAGACGAGTTCCGCTCGGAATTCCTCAAGGCTCTGGATGTTGTAGGACTGTGTTGGTTGACACGCCTCTACAACATAGCATGGAAGTCAGGAACAGTACTTCTAAACTGGCAGACCGGGGTGGTGGTCCCCATTTTTTAAAAGGGTGACCGGAGGGTGTGTTCCAACTATAGGGGAGCAAAGCTCTCTGTTTACCGATCGATCTACGTTCCCACCCTCACCTATGGTCATGAGTTGTGTGTCATGTGTCATGACCGAAAGAATGAGATTGCGGATACAAGCGGTGGAAAGGAGTTTCCTTCGTAGGGTGGCTGGACTCACCCTAAGAGATAGGGTGAGGAGCTTGGCTATCCGGGATGAGCTGAGAGTAGAGCCACTGCTCCTTCACATCGAGAGGAGCCAGTTGAGGTGGCTCGGGCATCTAGTCCGGATGCCTCCCGGGCGCCTCCCTGGTGAGGTGTTTCAGGCATGCCCCGTCGGGAGAAGGCCCCCAGGAAGACCTAGGACACGCTGGAGGGACTATGTCTCACAGCTGGCCAGGAAACGCCTTGGTGTCCTCCCGATGGAGCTGGAAGAGGTCGCTGGGGACCGAGAAGTCTGGACTTCCCTACTGAAGCTGCTGCCCCCGCGACCCGGACCCGGTCAAGCGGAGGAAAATGGATGGATGTATGGATGGATGGAGATGCTCTGATGGAGCCACCAGTTAGTATCGTCTAATTTCCGTTAAAAAGTGGTAGGCTTATACCGATTAATGCCTTTCAAAGTCAATCACAAAAATCGATGGCTGTGCTGCAGCGACTTTACGATTCATGTCATGACAACACAAATGTGACATGAACGTGCATGTGTGCTGTCACATAGGGTTGACGTTACCCATATTGAGCTGACAAGAATCATCTGCCAGAATCAACACTAGTCTGCAAAACCTCAAAAGTTTCATTTTGACTGCTTGACACAGGCTACGCCAATCGATACCAGCATGTTTGATCACTCCCGTGTTAAACCTATTGGCGTTTGACTTTTCTTGCATCTTATTTAAAATTAATAAGCGCTGGAAATGCATAGTCCTATTCATGTTCAACAGTATTTCAACCCTTAAAGGAAATGACATACCCCAAAAAATAATACATTGTAAAAAAAACATCTACTATAGTGACGTACAATTTTGACAAAATTGCTGTGTATCATTTCGGGGTCTGCATCGGGGACCCAGTCTTTGCGGTCGACTTCTGAGAATCCTTCTACCGCAGCTAGAGCATTGTGAAATGGGACCGTCTATGCTTCAGAAAACACTTCCTGGTTGTGTCACGTGTTTACACCCTCTCGCTTCTTGCTATTTGTGTCAAATCTGCAGAGCAAAAAAGTTGGACATTTAACAAAATATGAAATAATAGCCCTAACGTTTTTATATTCATTTTAGGATTATGTGTCGCTTGAATTTAGCCTATTCAGCCCCAGATCAGAGAGAAACATTGTATTGTATTATAAACATTGTATTTTTAATCATAATAATAAGTAATAAACTACTTTATGACTTCTAGCTAGTTAGCCCATTTGTACAGCACTTTAGTCAACGTGTTTTTTATAATTGCCTTTACGTATAGATTTTAGCATTAAAATAGATTAGATAAGATAAGATTGTTTGGACATCCACAAGCTATATTTCAATTCAATTTACTAGTTTAATTCATTATTCTATTATCCGATGGCCGCACGATGGTTGAGTGGGTAGCACATTGGCCTCACAGTTCTGATTCAGGGTTCAGGGTTCGAATCTCCATTGGGCAGTTTGCATGTTTTCCCCGTATGTGGGTTTTCTCATGGTACTCCGGTTTCCTCCCACATTCCAAAAACATGCATGTTAGGTTAATTGGCGACTCTAAATTGTCCATAGGTATGAATGTGAGTGTGAATGTTTGTCTATATGTGCCCTGCGATTGACTGGCGACCAGTCCAGGGTGTACCCCGCCTCCCCTCCAAAGTCAGCCGGGATCGGCTCCAGCATACCCGCGACCCTAATGAGGATAAGCGGTATAGAAATAAATTTTGACCAACCAGTCTACATGTGTTTTGTGGACTTGGAGAAGGCATTCGATCGTGTTCCTCTGGGAATACTGTGGGGAGTGCACCGGGATTATAGGGTATCGGACCACCTAATCCAGGCAGTTCGTTCCCTCGGGGAAGACCCAGAACACGTCGGAGAGACTATGTCTTTCAGCTGGCCTGGAAATGCCTCGGCATCCACCGGGAAGAGCTGGACGAAGTGGTCGAGGAGAGGGACGTCTGGGCTTTCCTGCTTAGGCTGCTGCCCCCGCGACCCGACCTCAGATAAGCGGAAGAAAATGGATGGATGGATGAAACGCTGATTGGAGCATCCCTAATTTTAACTCTAGTGGTTAATTTAGTTTCAAAATACTGTTGACAATAATATTGTTTATATAAATTAATTGAACTTTTATAATATGGGAGACAAACATTCCAGAATGCAACTACATTGTTTTGTCATTCAGTGAAATAAGAAAAAAGGCTGTTTGTCCACTCAAATATGTTTTTAATTTTCTTTAAAATACGTACAAATCTTAACTCCTGTTTATTCTTGTGTGTGTTTTGTGACACTCCTGGCTGTCAGGCTTAAGATACGAATTCCCAATTTAATTAAAGTTCTCATGACACCAATAAAAGTTTGAAAAAACCAAACATTTTTGTCATACTGTTGTCATAGATAAACAACATGTAATGCACAATAAGAAAAAATATAGGTGAAATGAAGAGGTGATTTTGACAGAAATCTGACATGGTCCCCAGCAAGGTTTCAGAGCCAACGCCATCTCAGGGTTGTGACATTGCCACCGGAATACATTCCAGGAACTGATTGGAAACAAATGTAGCAATGAACTCACAGCAAAGCCAATATATGTCTTATATTTGTATTATACTTCATTTAGTCATTTTATGGTTAAAAGAGCTAAATTTGGGCAAATAAATTATACATAATATTTGTTTAAATATGCATATGTTTTGACTCTCCTCCCTGAGTCACCACCTTATCGTGGTGGAGGAGTTTGCGTGTTCCAATGATCCTAGGAGCTAAGTTGTCGGGGGATGTCATGCCCCTGGTAGGGTCACTCATGACAAACAGGTCCTAGGGGAGGGACCAGACAAAGAGTGGCTCAATAGACCCTAATGATGCACAATAACAATGGACTTCGTTTTCCCTCGCCCGGACGCGGGTCCCCGGGGCCCCCCTCTGGAGCCAGGCCCGGAGGTGGGGCACGATGGCGAGCGTCTGGTGGCCGGGCCTGCACCCATGGGGCCCGGTCGGGCACAGCCTGAAAAGGTAACGTGGGTCCCCCGTCCCATGAGCTCACCACTCATGGGAGGGGCCAAAGGGGTCTGGTGCAAAGAGAGCTGGGTGGCGGCCGGAGGCGGAGGCGGAGGCCTTCACTGTCCGATCCTCGGCTACGGAAGCTAGTTGTCGGTACGTGGAATGTCACCTCTCTGGCGGGGAAGGAGCCTGAGCTGGTGCGTGAGGTGGAGAAATTCCGGCTAGATATAGTCGGACTCACCTCAACGCACAGCAAAGGCTCTGGAACCAGTCTTCTCGAGAAGGGCTGGACTTCATTCCACTCTGGTGTTGCCGGCAATGAGAGGGGACGAGCAAGCTCCAAGCCTGCGCAGTGGAGTTTAACCCCGTAAACGAAAAGAGAGTTTCCCTACGCCTTGGGGGGGACGGGTCCTGACTGTTGTTTGTGCTTATGCGCCAAACAGCAGTATAACAGCAGAATACCCGCCCCTTTTGGAGTCATTGGAGGAAGTACTAGAGAGTGCTCCCTCGGGAGATTCCCTTGTTCTGCTGGGTGACTTCAACGCTAATGTTGGCAACGACAGTGAGACCTGGAGAGGTGTGATTGGGAGGGACGGCCCCCCTGAACTTAACCCGAGCGGTGTCTGGTTATTGGACTTCTGTGCTCATCACGGATTGTCTATAACCAACACCATGTTCAAGCATAAGGGTGTCGACATGTGCACTTGGCACCAGGACACCCTGGGCCACAGTTCGATGATTGACTTTGTGGTTGTGTCGTCGGACTTGCGACCACATGTTTTGGACACTCGTATGAGGAGAGGGGCGGAGCTGTCAACTGATCACCACCTGGTGGTGAGTTGGTTCCGATGGTGGGGGAGGATGCGGGTCAGACCTGGCAGACCCAAACGCATTGTGAGGGTCTGCTGGGAACGCCTGGCAGAGTCCCCTGTCAGAAGTAAATTCAACTCCCACCTACGGGAGAGCTTTGACCATGTTCCGAGGGAGGCAGCGGACATTGAATCCGAGTGGTCGATGTTTCGTGACTCCATTGTCGGTACGGCCGATCGGAGCTGTGGCCGTAAGGTGGTCGGTGCCTGTCGTGGCGGTAATCCCAGAACCCGTTGGTGGACACCAGTGGTAAGTAATGCCGTCAAGCTGAAGAAAGAGTCCTATTACCAGGTGCCACAGTGGGAGGAAATAAACTTTCCTTGTGCCCTTAGGCAAGGCACTTTACCCACATTGCCTAGTATGAAAGTGGTGTGTGTGTGAGTGTCGGTGGTGGTCGGAGGGTTTGATGGCGCACACTGCCAGCCTCGCTTTCCGTCGGTCTGCCCCAGGGCAGCTGTGGCTACATAGTGGCTTACCATCACCAAGTGTGGTGTGAATGAATAATGATGTCCTCAATGTAAGCGCTTTGAGAGTCTTTGATAAAGCGCATAACAAGTGTAATTCATTATTAAGTTGTCTTGGCCCATGGGACTCTGGAGGCAGCTGACAGGTACCGGAAGGCCAAGCGGTCTGCAGCCCTGGCGGTCCCTGAGGCAAAAACGACTTCCAGATGGCTTCAAAGAGATTCTGGACCACCATGCGCCGTCTCCGGTGGGGGAAGCAGTGCACAGTCAACACTATGTATGGTGGGGACGGTGTGCTGCTGAACTCGACTCGAGATGTTGTGGACCGGTGGAGGGAATACTTTGAAGACCTCCTCAATCCCACCGACACGCCTTCCAACATGGAAGCAGTGCCTGGGGACTCTGAGTCTGGTTCGCCTATCTCTGGGGCTGAGGTCACCGAGGTGGTCAAAAAGCTCCTTGGTGGCAAGGCGGGGGTGGATGAGATCCACCCGGAGTTCCTTAAGGCCTTGGATGCTGTGGGCGTGTCTTGGTTGACACGACTCTGCAGCATTGCGTGGACGTCGGGGTCAGTGCTCCTGGACTGGCAGACCAGTCTGGTGGTCCCGCTTATCAAGAAGGGGGACCGGAGGGTGTGTAACTATCGTGGGATCACACTCCTCAGTCTTCCAGGTAAGGTTTATTCAGGGGTTCTGGAGAGGAGGATCCACCGGATAGTCGAATCTCGGATTCAGGAAGAGCAGTGTGGTTTTCGTCTTGGTCGTGGAACTGTGGACCAACTCTATACTCTCTGCAGGGTCCTTGAGGGTGCATGGGAGTTTGCCCAACCAGTCTACATGTGTTTTGTGGACTTGGAGAAGGAATTCGACCGTGTTCCTCTGGGAATACTGTGGGGAGTGCTCCGGGAATATGGGGTATCGGACTACCTAATCCAGGCGGTTCGTTCCCTGTACGACTGCTGACAGAGTTTGGTTCGCATTGCTGGCAATAAGTCGGACCCGTTTCCAGTGAGGGTTGGACTCCGCCAGGGCTGCCCTTTGTCACCGATTCTGTCCACTACTTTTAATGGCCAGAATTTCTAGGTGCAGCCTGGGCGTTGAAGGGTTTCAGTTTGGTGGCCGCAGGATTTTATCTGTTTTTGCAGATGATGTGGCTTCATCGAGCAGTGACCTTCAACTCTCACTGGACCGGTTCGCAGCTGAGTGTGAAGCGGCTGGGATGAGAATCAGCACCTCCAAGTCCGAGTCCATGGTTCTCGCCCAGGAAAGGGTGGAGTGCCATCTCTGGGTTAGGGATGAGGTCCTGCCTCAAGTGGAGGAGTTTAAGTACCTCGGGGTCTTGTTCACGAGTGATGGAAGGATGGAACGCGAGATGGACAGGCGAATTGGTGCAGCGTCTGCAGTGATGCGGACTCTGCACCGGTCTGTCGTGGTGAAAAGAGAGCTGAGCCAAAAGGCAAAGCTTTCAATTTACTGGTCAATCTACGTTCCTACCCTTACCTATGGTCATAAGCTTTGGGTAGTGACTGAAAGGACAAGATCGCGGGTACAAGCGGCCAAAATAAGTTTTCTCCGCAGGGTGGCTGGGCTCTCCCTTAGAGATAGGGTGAGAAGCACTGTCATCCGGGAGAGACTCGGAGTAGAACCGCTTCTCCTCCGCATTAAGAGGAGCCAGATGAGGTGGCTCGGGCATCTGGATAGGATGCCTCCTGAACGCCTTCCTCCTACGTCCAACCGGTAGGAGGCCTCGGGGAAGACCCAGGAGACTATGTCTCTCAGCTGGCCTGGGAACGCCTCGGCATCCGCTGGGAAGAGCTGGAAGAAGTGGCCGGGGAGAGGGACCTCTGGGTTTCCCTGCTTAGGTTGCTACCCCCACGACCCGACCTCGGATAAGCGGAAGAAAATGGATGGATGGATATTTTGACTAATAATAAGCCATACTCAACCAAAACCACTGATTTATTAATTCTATATTAATTTCCATCCATCCATTTTCTATGCCACTTATCCTAATAAGGGGCACGGGTATGCTGGAACCTATCCCAGTTGACTTTGGGCGGGAGGCGGGGTACACCCTGGAATGGTCGTCAGTGAATTGCATGGCAGACAATCTACCATTCACACTCACACCTATGGACAATTTAAAGATGCCAAGCGGAGATTCAAACCCAGGTCTTCCAAATCTCCTGACTGTGAGGCTAGCATGCTAACCACTCAACTACTGTGTTACTACTGTGCGGGCTCAACATCAGTTCATATTTACAAAACAGTAAGAGTGAAAACCCAAGACTTAAGACTTGACCTGGACTTGCACGCCCTTACATGCTATTTTACTCAAGACTTTCTTCTTCTTAATATTCATTCCTACAAGGCATTGTATTCTCAGGGCATTGAATCGATTACAACTGGACTGTTCAGGTTGTCTTATAAGAAATGTTCTGCCTCTCGTCCGAGCAGGCTTCATCAGTTCATGCTCAATGACTAGGTGGGACACACCAGTCAGACTAGATAGGACAGCTCTAGTCCAGAACTTAATGCAAGAGCCATTTATCCTCTAAAGGAGGAAGCATGTCTAATAAACAGGAATGGTTTGGCTTTTTAGTGGTGTCGAATAACGATAGTTAGAATGAGACAGAGACAGAAGTTGGTACACTGCAAAGACAGAACGCTGCATACACACAAAAACAATCTGGTGTATGCTGCCCTGTGCAGTGAGGAATGCACTGATTTTGACATTGGGGAAACCAAGCAGCCGCTGAGCAGGTGCATGTCGCCAGGTCAAGACTCAAAGTGGACGAATACTCTTGAGGACAAAAATGTACACATTCTGCTGAATAGAGAAAACAGATGGCTGAAAAGCACCTATGTTAAAACAGTGTGGCCGGTTTGGTGACTTTGTGGCTAATCTGGCGACGTTCCAAACCTTCTTGGCGACATATTTTCTCAAGAGTGACAAGTGACTAGTTTTTGCGTCGTTGGAGAGATTTCGAGTAATTTGGGACTTCAAATTGAAAGCACCTATTGATCTGCAGTTTGTGTTCTCAGCAGCGGGTGGTCCCGAGGCGTCCACCCCACTTTCAAAGCAGTCACAAGCCGTCAGTGAAGCTCCACGCATCCATGGATCACGCACGTGTAAAGCACCGAGGGAATCTAAAACATAAATATTTCTTGTGAAATTACTACTCATAACACTCAAGCTTCATCTGGGCTCGATTGCTTAAATGTCAGTGTGTCAGAACGGGTGATGGAAGAATGATGTGTGTGTTGAACAAGTAGACCTAACGACCACTCAACACAAATGTACTTTATTTATAAAGCGCTTTCATACAGTCAGTGATTGAGACAAAGTGCTGTACAGTGCATACGGTGCAATAAGAATAAAGACTAGCTAAAAACATACTAAAACAATAATAACTGTACAGCACAATAAAACAGGTGCAGAATCTTAGACTGGATTAAAAGCCAAGGAATAAAAATGAGTTTTAAGAAGAGTTTTAAAAGTGACTGGGCTTGACGGATGTGCAGAGCAGTGCGCTCCACAGTTTAGGTGCTGCTGCATAAAAGGCTCTACCCCCTCTGCAATTTATCTTAGACCTCGGTGCCTCGAGGAGAAACTGGTCCGCTGACCTGAGGCACCGAGCGAGAGCATATGGGGAGAGCAGTTTATTAAGATAAGGAGGGGCGAGACCATTTAAAAGTTTAAAAACAAATAAAATAATCTTAAAACGGACTCTAAAATGCACGGGCAGCCAGTGGAGGGACGCTAAAATAAAGGTTATATGATCCCTCTTCCACGCTCCAACCAGGAGACGGGCTGCAGCATTTTGAACAAGCTGAAGACGTGCAAGAGAGGACTAACTCCCTCCAAAATAAAGTGCGTTACAGTAGTCCAGTCGTGAAGTGATAAAAGCATGGATCAGTGTTTCAAAGTGCTTATGTGCAAGAAAAGGCTTGACTTTAGATAGGCGCCCCATGTGAAAAAAGCTGGTGCTGGCCACTGCACTGATTTGCCGATCCAACTTAAAATCACTGTCCATTTTAAAATCCAAGTTAGAGACCACAGACTTTTCTAGTAATGCTAAGGGGCCCAAACCAAAAGGGCAGTTTCTACTAGTACTACCTGGTCCAAACACAACAACTTCTGTTTTTTTCACATTAAAATTAAGAAAGCTAATTGACATCCGGTCTTTAACATCAGCGAGACAGGACAGAAGTGGATTAATTGACCAGGTATTACTCTTTACAAGATAAAAGGTGGAGGCTGGAGTCCGGATATAATTATTACGCTGTCTGGACTTTGAGAGGTGCTGGCTCATGTCATGACCAAAAGAACGAGATCGCGGATACAAGCGGCGGAAATGAGTTTCCTTCGTAGGGTGGCTGGACTCACCCTAAGAGATAGGGTGAGGAGCTCGGCCATCCGGGAGGAGCTCAGAGTAGAGCCGCTGCTCCTTCACATCGAGAGGAACCAGTTGAGGTGGCTCGGGCATCTAGTCCGGATGCCTCCCGGGCGCCTCCCTGGTGAGGTGTTTCGGGCATGCCCCGTCGGGAGAAGGCCGCAGGGAAGACCTAGGACACGCTGGAGGGACTATGTCTCACAGCTGGAATGGCTAAAATATTAAAACTATTTTATTTTGATTAACTGATCAAGTTTATTTGTAGTTCTAAATGTAATGAAGTTGTCTTTACTCACTTTTTTTGTCTCTCCTATGAGGTTCTGCATTTTTCCTACAATATCTGTCACGTCATATGCAAATAACATGCAAAGTGGCAGATTTTGTTATCTAGCGACTTCTGGTGACGTCTAGGACAGTCAATAGTTCCATTTCTTACTGAATAGTTGGAAACAATATTTTAACACTGCAAAGTCATCTCTGAACAAATGATGTGGTCCATAAGACCACCTTTCTCCAACATACAATTTTGTCTTTTTATCCCTTCCCAAAAGATTCAAGCATTTAGCCTCTGACAAACAAGGAACCAAGGTGACCATTCTATGACCATCATTACATCTGAATGGAAAGCTAGCAAAGATGATAGCACCTTACCGACCAACGCTGGCGGACAGAAGCCACACTCCATTGTATCCTAACAATCGCAATTTGATACCACTAATGATCCCAAACCATTTCTGTCTTGACAAACCTCCTCCTTTAGATGATAGATCTTGCACCATGTTCTGCTCATGCTGTCCTATCTAGTCTGATTGGTGTGTGTCCCACATAGTCTCTGAGAATGAACTGATGAAGCCTGCTTAGACGAGAGGCACTTTGTATTCTAAGACAACCTGAACAGTCCAATTGTGATCAATTCAATGAGTTGAGCAGACTGACTTTCATCCACGTCAGGTAATAAGTGGACTGAAATGTTCTTGCAAGTTTTTCTTCATAAATTAAAACAAACAATCAAAACAAGTGATACTTTATTTCAAGATGCTAAATGGTTAGAAAATAAGAACTTGCTATATGAGCTTTTTGTAACCTTTTCAGAAGAAAAACCCTAATATGTGAGAAAAAGTACATCATGTGAAATTTCAGTGGCTGTGGTGATGATGGCTCAATGAAATCTTTTTGGGAGGTGTTCTATTTTTTTTAAACATGAACACCTTCCATGGATTTCTGTTTTCTTTCATTTTCAACCTATCCCCCTTTTCAACATACAGTAGTGTTCAAAATAATAGAAGTCCAATGTGACAAACCAGATTCATCCTGTAGTATATTTTTATTGCTACCTAGGAACAAATTACAGTCGGTGCAGTAGATTCTCAGAAAACAAACAAGATTCAGCATGATAGGGCAGTGCAATTGCGCAATTAGTCAAAAGGGTTGTGCTTAAAAAAAAAAAAAATTGCACTGTCTGCCGTTGACTTTACAAACTCAAACCTATTTTCTACAAACTTTTTTTGCTGTTTTTTTAGTAGTGTGTTTAGAGTCATTGTCTTGTTGAAACAACCATTTCACTCCCATGTCCTTTTCAGCATTAGGCAACATGACCTCTTCAAGTGTTCTAACGTGTGCAAACTGATCCATGATCCCTGGTATACAATAAATAAGCCCAACATCATAGTAGGAGAACGTGCCCATATTATGATGCTTGCACCACTATGCTTTACTGTCAGTCCACAAAATGTTCTTCCATTTCTCTTTAGGATTCTCGTAAATAGCTTAGCTTCACACAGATGTCTAACTGTCACAGTTGTTACGATCAGCCGCTCGGCTAGCTCGGCGCGGCATGGCGAGAACCCCGGGGAAGGAGCGAGCAGGACGTCAGGCAGGTAAGTGAGGGAAAAGAGTCTTTTAATAATAAATCTGCGAGGCAGTAACAAAAATAGGAACACGGGAAAGCGAAGCACACACGACATCCAATGGCAAAAAGGCAAAAGGCAGAACTCACAGTAGGAGCAACAAGATGACCGTATGGCAAAATGACAACATTACAATGACCCGACAAACTAAAGGTGCACACACCTGAACTTAAATAGCTCAAAACCAAATGAGGAACAGGTGTGTCTAATCAAAGGAAAACTAGCAACGAAACAGGAACACACCACAACAAAGGAAACCCCACTAAAAACCTGAACTGTCACGGCACAACACCCGGATCGTGACAACAGTACTTACAAGTAACTCCAGACTGTCTTTGATCACCCTGGAGCTGATCATTGGCTGAGCCATTGCCATCCTGGTTCTTCATTCTGTTTTGATAGTTCTCGTCTGTTTTTTGCCACATTTCTCTGGTTTTGCTCTCCATTTTAAAGCATTGGAGATCATTTTTGCTAAACAGCCAAATATCTTTTGCACCTTTTCATAAGTTTCCCCTCTCCAATCAACTTTTTAACAAAAGTATGGTGTTCTTCTGAACAATGTTGTAACCACCCATTTTCCTCAGGCTTTCAAAAAAATGCATGCATGCTGCTTTCATCCTTAAATAGGGGCCAAATGATTCACCCATGCTTTTTTTTACTAAACTAATCACTGATCAGTGATTGAATGCCACACTGCTACTTTTTTTTTTAAACATACAACTAATTTCCCAATTGCACAGCGTTAAGACATAGTGCATATCATCAATTGTTCTCTGAGAATCTACTGCACCTACTGGTAACTTGTTTGCCATGTAGCAATACAAATATACCAAATACTCACATGGGATTGCTATTATTTTTTACAATACTCTAAATATATTTCTACTTGGGCATGTTTGTGTTTGAAGAGACCCGGACGGTGCTAGCAATGCTTTCAAGTTACCTTAATTAGCCAAGTTCAACACGTGCATATTCCCAACATGAGCTGATTGAGCGGAGTGGATTCTATAAAAAAAAAAAAAAAAAGTTTATCTATTACTTTAATTAGAGACGTATCCGAGAAGGAGGTTAATTACAGTCACATTCATTAAGATTTGCGAGTACGTTTGTAATTTGTGTTCAGTGTTGTTATCTACACACATGAAGAGTAATTAATTGGATTTCACCTCCTGGCTTTTTGGCCCACCGACGGTCATTTATTTTCGACGCTCCCACTTGAACTTCTATTCACGAGCAGTGGGACTAATTGGCAACGCCAATGGCTCTAAAAAAACAAAAAACATATGACTAATTAGAACAGACACCTTTTGGGTTTGGAGGGAATTCCTAGAGAAAGGAAATAATCCTCCATACTTTCTTTAAAGCTCGTGAAAATAATTAGTCTTTTAATCTAATATATGTATATAATATGCACTTGCCTCAGTGTGACATTTACACTCATCAGGATGAGCTATGGGATTCATTAGAATGAATTACCAGTCTTAATTGACTGTAATTGAGCCGTGCCTGCAGGCGCTGGTGCAGATTTTGGCATAAACCTAACTAACATTTAATATTACATCGTGCTATATTTCTGTGTAAATGAAAGGGGAATTACTTGTTGGATACCTTAATGAGGAATTTGTATTAATTTGAAAAGAGAGAAATCACTCAAAGAATACAATAATAGTTGTGCATAAATACTGTTTAAAACTCACCAGAGTACCCACTTATGTAGTGGTACTGAGTACAATCATTAAAAAACTAAAGGAACATATACATTTATAATTCATACTTTTTAGGTGATCTTTATGCTCAGTCATTCGGGTTATTTGGTGGGCATGATTTTCTGCAACATTCTGTCATTTCAATTCTCCTCGATGTGTTAAGTGAGGGTGTTTTCATTATGCTTAAGTATGTTGCCTCAGGCTTCAATTATATAAAGCTTATGTGCTCAATATCTGGGCTGAGGACCAAAACATAATGCTTTTGAAAGAAAACCACAGCATTGCTGTTGTATCGTTTTTGATTATCTGTCTATTGTCTTTTTTTTTTTATCTTTGCAACTTTTTGGTACGTGAATTTTAACCCAGTTTTCCACACTGACAGAATATTATTTGAAACTACATAAACACAGCTCTTTAAACCATACATACTGTATAGTATATAACGATATAACCTTTAGCCAAGTGGTTGTATAGCCTGCTATCTGTACAGCAGGCCACTCCAAGCCCCTTTGTTATATTAGTTATTATAGTTATTAGGTATTATAGTATTCTACAGTATATTTAGTCAGTGAAATGTACACACAGCAGTTCATAGTTCATCCCTTTTTTTTTTAGCTTCCCTTGCCGCCTTAGAGCAATTGAAAAGCGCTACAGTATATAAATAAAATGTATTATTATTATTATTATTATTATTATTAATAATTGCCATTGAACCAGGCTTCATGTTAGGTTCTGGTTTTGTTGCTTTTTTTTGTCTCACCTCTTTAGATCCGGTCTTCTTCTTCTCCTTTGGGCTTATCCCTTCAGGCCAAGGCCACAGCCAATCAATTGCCTCCATCTAACTCTGTCTTCTGTATCCTCTTCTCTTGGGCCAACTACCTTCATGTCCTCTTTCTCTACATCCATAAACCTCCTCTTTGCTCTTCCTCTAGGTCTCCTGCCTGGCAATTCAAAAGTCAGCATCCGTCTACCAACATATTCACTATCTCTCCTCTGGACATGTCCCAACCATCTCAGTCTGGCCTCTCTGACTTTCTCTCCAAAACCTCTTTAGATCTGGTGACTTCCTGAAAAGTGTCACGAGGCGCACCTGTAGCCACTTGGCCATTAGGAGTATGTAGCCAACTGGCTGCAGGAGGAGGACGTGGGATCGTACTGCTTTGCCTGTTGGCTATGGACGGTGTCCTGGAGTTTCAGCCTTCGTCACGCACCCGTCTAGTGATTTCCGTGTGTTGCTCTTGGGGTTTGCTATGTCCTAGACTTGCCAGTTTACCTCACGTCCTCCTAGCGCCTTGTGGCACCATCCTAGTTACCAGGTACTGTTTATTTATCTTATATATATATATATATTTTTAGCCCTACCCTAGGTTTGCCAGCTAGTGTTTTTTTCTGCGGTGCCCTTTTGGTTAGTTTTCTTTTGCTTTTTGATACCCTGTTTTGCACCATCCCCCTCAGTTAAGCTGTTACCTGATTTTTCACTACTTTTGTGTGAATTAGCAGACTCTCATTACTCAACTGTGTGCCGTGATTCTGCGTCTGGGATCCTTACCTGCCCAATCCATAACACTTCATCTCATAGCAAAATAAAAGCGACTAATGAATTGCTACTAAAGTGCGTTTTGCGCATCAGGTGACCTGCATTTCATTTAACAGGAAAAATAAGAGAGAAATAAAAAAGATAAAAGAACTAACCTTCATTTAAATCATAATAACATTAAGCAAGATTGCTGCCTCACAAGGAAAGGGAGAGTAAGTAAACAGCTTGCTTGCGTTAACCATGAGCTCAGTGTTTGGTCCTTTTTGGCAGCACTTTAACAGTTAAAGGTTCTGCATTTGGTGGGACTTGGGTTAGTGTTATTAATCTGTTTTAAAAGTCCCAAATACCGAAACGTATGCTAACCAAATCATTTATTTCGTGGAACTATTTGTTCCAGACACCCAAAAATGGTAACACAGAACACATTTTGTAAAGAACTGTACTTCCACTGTACTTGCACAGACCAAACACCACTCCTCGCCCTGTCCTCTATTGGCCTGCATTTGCACTGCGGTTGGTAGTGGGCTGTGGCCAGTGCAGACCCGGGCTGTGAACAAAATACAGATATAATAGAAATATTTAAATTAAAATACATATTTAAAAAAATAATGGAATTGGTAATGGTTTTAATTTATTCCAAACATGCTTGCAAGGTTACATTGGAGTACAGTAATTCAGCGTTTATGGCGGTGAATTGATTCTAGTCCCGAGTGAATTTCTGCAATGTACGACTCCTTATTTATAATTAGAATGTTTTCATAGTTAAGACATAGTAAACATCTTTACAACCTTGTAAATATGTTTTTTTATAGACGTGTCACAACATCTTGTGTCCCAAGGTCTTGTGATATTAAAATGTGACAAGATTTCACATTCAGAAAAGTAAGGAGGGCATTAGACCATCGACAATAATACAACACTTAATAACACAATAAACTAAATTTAATTAATTTAATGTAAGCCCTTTTGTCAGTCAAAGTCTCTTTGTCTTGGTGGGTGACGGTGGTGCCGGTAGCATACACACAAAGTTCGGAAGAGTGTAATGTAATAGAAATGAAATTAGTAAATAGTAGCAGATAATTAGCAATATATTATCTTTTTATTTTTTATTTTTTTTATTGTTCGTAAAAGTAATGTTACAAACTTGTCTCGTCTCGCTCACGTAGACATTCTTGTGTCTTGTGAAGTGAGTGTCTTATGACGCCCCTAGATTTTTAAAATTATTAGAGCCCTCTAAACATTAAACAACACCCCTATAGTCACATTTACACTTGTATTATACAATATAGTCCAATATAATCTGACTATATTGACCTGGACTTGCGTCTTTTTTTCTTGTGTGTGTGTGTGTGTGTGTGTGTGTGTGTGTCTTGTCCAGCATCATAACAGCTGAATGGGAGTCAAGCTGCCTTTAAGTGCTGAGCAAAAATGCTTTGCCAAGGGAAACTTCATAATCTAAATGAGTCTCCCTTTTGTTGAGCCACATTTTGATGCCGGACCGGACATGAAAAGGGATGGGTGGGGGGTTATAGGCAAGGGTGCAGAAGAACTTCACATATTTCAACTATATTATAAACAATCATGATAACCAGAATATCAGCAACAACCAGAACAGTCACAGAGCAAAATGAGCAAAAATACAGGAAAAGAAAAAATAAAATAAATAATAATAATAATAATAATAATAATAATAATAATAGACATACATATATATACATATACGTACACATATGCACATACACTTATCCATGCAGTATATACATACATACACATACTGTGTGTATATATATGTATACACATTGTCAAGTTCTTCTTGACTTCATGCATCCCTCGAACTTGAAAGAGAGTCTGCGTTACTACACTGAAGAAACTGGATCCACTCGATGCTTCACTTTCTTTCACTTTATTTAAGTGAGGAGTCGCTTTGCAACATACTTTAGCAAATCATGCTGATAGTACCAGAATAGCACAGCACAGCACAGGTGAAAACCTTCAAGTAAAAGAAACCATATATGTAATATAAACAATGTTACAATTGCTACCATTACATTTACCAATTTCCTTGGTACCAGATAAATTAAATCATATTTACATTTTATGCTCTTTACAGTATTGATACTTTTTTTTTTAAACCATTTGTATTTTAACTAGACCTTTAGCTATTATATTTTGTTTGTTTATCTAATGTCTAACTTTAACAAACATTTTAGATTAAATAAACTTGTTTAAGAAGTGCAAAAGAAAACTACATAATTAACATTTATTTTAAGCCTCAAAGAGGCTCCTTATGCCCAGTCTGAACTCAAATTTCAATCAATTAACCAAACACAGGCATGAGCCGCTGCGCCTATGTATGCCGTAAATGATCGGCGGCAGCATCCTCAATGTATTTTAATACCAACAACTAGGGCAAGATCACTCGTTCCAGTTCATTTGAGATTAGCTCCTAATAAGCCTTAAATAATGAGACGCGTCATCCGTGGCGTCTAATTAAGGTAAAGATTCAATGCGTGCGCACAAGCGGCGCATCAAAACCACAGCGGTCCTTAACAGCATTTAAGAACATTCCAGTTCCTTGCCGGCTGCCTCTTCAGACTTGTAGCCCTGATTGCATGAAGTTTGTGTTGATCGCTGCAAACCACTGCATCAAACACACCGCACCTGCCTGCAGCCATACCTGCTTAAAAAGGGAAGCCGCACGTCTATTGTTGACTAATTGTTCCTTTCTGTTTCCGGTTGCCATCTAATTTTATGTAGAATATATTTTTATTACTAAAATAATGTTTAACTACAATAATAAAACCCTATTAATTGCTTAACCGTGAATAAATAAATCAACTTCTTTACCACCATTTTTTTCTTAATGACATTATGCTCTCTGTTTTCTAATACATTTGAAAAATAAACAATTCACATTTTATCACTGGCTTTGCCCTATTTCCCCTCTGAAGGATTAATAAATTTTAGCTTGCCAGACTACATTTCTGTAGTTTGACTTGACACACATACATACATACACACACGTACTACTAATAATAAACATAAAAGAAAAACAACGAGAAAAACAGAATCTCATGATCCCTGTTCCCCCACTCATACATGCCCGCATGCATAAACACACCCCATACCACCACACACCTACATTTTCACATATACACCTGCAGTGCCACCCCCCCAATGCAGCGAGTAGCAGCGAGCTCCCTCGAGACACGGTGCCATACTACCGTACCCGGCCGCCGAGAATCCCACAGTGGCCCCCCCACCCCATCAGTAGCTGCCACAGTCCTATGGCCCAGGCACACACACACACACACACACACACGACGGCCCTCCCCCCAGCATTGCAGCCGGCTGAGACCCGGAGCCGAACCGAGCAGTCCGGAAGCAGCCTCTCCCAGATGCCACACTCAAAACCCACCATAGAGCCCCCCCAATAGGCACGCCGCTGTAGGAGATCTCGGCGGCCCACACCCCCGACCAACACCATGGCCATCCCCTCCTTGTATCCGAGAGGAACCCCGGTAACACACCCCACCACTCGGAAAGGCAGCAACCCTCCAGGCACAGTCACACACCTCACCCCCCACCATTGAATGTGTCTCCTTATTTTTGTATTTCCTGCCTAAATTGCTTAATTTAGGCTAAGACTATATAAACATTTGCCTAAATATGCAAATTTTTTGTACTAACAATAAGGCCGCAGTCAATCACGAAACAGCAATAATTTATTTATTCAGCAGCCATCTCTAGTAAAACATGCTATGCTTGTCTCTAACACACATAAAAACACATGCTATTATCATCTTCTCTCTGGAATACAATAATACATGACATGATGGCTTATGGTCTGGAGCGCCGTCTGGTCTGTCAAGACAGAAATGAGCTGGTCCATGCGGGCACGAAAAGGTCCCCTGTTATTTAACACTGTGGCATTCATGAAAAACCGTACAATGCCCAAGTACACCATGTTGGTGTACATACATTGCTGCGTGTGGGAAAGTGTACCATGCTTGAGCACAGCAAGCAACGTTCTCACAAGTATACTTTCAGCACTTTTAATGTCTGTACTCGAGCACAGTACTCGAGCACAGTACTGCTTGCCCAGTGGGAGGGTGCCCTTTATCTATCACAGCCTCCATCCATTTTCTATGCCGCTTATCCTCATTAGGGCTGCAGGGGTATGCTGGAGCCTATCCCAGCTGACAGGTACACCCTGTCACCCTGTATGGTTGTCTTTCAAAATGAAAGACAACCAAACATCTTTGGAATTCACAGTTGTTGGTTTTTCATAATAATGTTGCATGACTTAATTAAACACCGCCAACAATGCCAAGGTGTAAAATGTTTCTGGAACACTTGAGTATGAGTTTGAGAAAATCTTGGTATCAAGCAGATAAATACGTCTACAAAATGGTCAGTGAAGGTCATAAATAGAATGTGACTGGATGTATTGAAGGGTCTGTGAAGGAGTCCTTTCCAAGAAAGTGTGAGCATATAAAAAAAGGTGCTCAAGCATCTATAGAGACAGAGCTGATAACCTAAGCTTTAATGATCCCGCCTGGGTCATTCAAATTAGAGGACCCTCTGGATGGCAAATGAGAATGAATGGAGATATAATCCCCAAACACGGCAGGTTTCATCAGGCAGACACTAGTCATATATCACCTTTTAAAGGTGCTTAATGTAGATGGGTGGAAGCTTTCCAGTGACAGAGCCTATTATCTGTCACTCCACAAGGTTAAAGACACTAAATCCAGAGGAATCAGAATTGTTAAAAAGGCCATTTCTACATCTTCTTGTTTTTTATTTTATTTTTTATCATATCTGAAACAGTTATGGATGATCAGTGTCATTATGAGTGATGGTGGCTCTTCTCTCGTTATTCAAAGTGGGTGCTTGAGGTGAGAACGACTTTCACTTTCACGCCAGATAAGATCTTTGTGTGGCTTGCACATGTAGACCAGCTAGTTGCTGAAATTTTTTTTCTTTTTTCTATTTTTTTTTGTATTATTTTTTTTTTTTTTTAAAAAACAAGGTAAAAAGAACCTTCACCCAACCACTTGTTATCTGAGCTTGCCAGAAATAGGACATGCCATGTAAAGGAGGCCTTTTAAATTTTCATACAATCTTACTCTACGAATGTTTTGCCTTTTGATCAATGTTTGTTGTCAATATAAGATGTCTACTCATCTCATTAGAAAAGTCAATTCAATACGTGTTCCCAATCTGTATATCAGACTAAGCAGTCTGTTGAGTTCAAAGGAAAACAGACTACCTTTTGTCAAAATGTAAAAACCTGTTTGCTTCCCCTTCCTCTTCAAAGCCGACCAAATCTCGTGTTCAATGGCCTCACCAAACTCCTCCCACACCCGAGTTTTTGCCACCATCACCGCCGAAGCTGTGTGCCGCTTGGACTGCCGGTACTCGTCAGCTGCTCCAGTAGTCTCACAAGCCAACTATGGTCAGCAGGACTCCTTTGTCAGCTTACCATCAGCTCTGACTTTTGGTGTCCACCATCGGGTTTGAGGCTTGAAGTGCCATGACTGGCACCAACCACCTTGCGGCCTCAACTCCGACCGGCTGCTTCAGCAATGAAGGGCCGGAATAGAGCCCATTCGGACTTGATATCCTTGTCTTTCCCTGGGATGCAGGCAAAGCTCTGCCAGAGGTGAGAGTTGAAGACTTGATGAACGGGAGACGCTGCCAGACGTTCCCAGCACACCCTCACTACACGTTTGGGTCTCCCAGGTCTCTCCTGGCATCCTCTCCTGATGTTGTTCCCATCATAGGTTTGCATATACCATTCTAAATGTGATCAATTAGATGGCTGTAATGTATGTACGATTGCTAGAGCGCTAGTGTCAATGGCATATCATTACCAAGTGCCCCAAATAACTATTATCTGCGCTATCGAGCAGCTCCTAGCCTAAATTTTAGCTAGAAGTTCAAAGCAAAACCAAATATGGCTTGAATGTAAAAACACTTGCTAGTTGGGACACTTTATGCCAAGGTACCATTGTATAAATGACAAAACAGCAGCTTGCCAGTAACTTCTCACTTCTCCCAGAGGCGAGGTACTTTGTGACAACTCAAGTCACAGTGACGCAAATAACATCTGCCTGGGCTTTGAAGCTAAAAAAAACTTTCTTTGCCCATTTCTGCTCCAGCTTGTACCGTCACACAAATCTGTCACCGCTGTGGTTCCTAAAACTACAGTGTGCGACGAGGGTCAAACAGGACGGTTTGCATGGTAATCCTCAAAAATGTTTGTGCCGTTAAAGGACACTTCCGTTAATTTTGACAACCCTAGCTACAATACATGATTGATATGTTGCTATATGATGATGGTTTAATAATGAGTAATGACACATTAGTATTGGTAAGATACACAGTGTATGACAGCTTAATAATGATACATATTACGCGTGTGTGTGTAGGTGTACTAACTTGTTTATGTAATATAATGCATAACATGTTGGCTATTGTATTGATATTTCTGGATTTAGTGTTACTAATAGGGGGTGGGTGCAGAGTGTACAGAAATGTACAATGTGTGCTATTTTGTGTGTGGCTTGAAATAAAGAATTACTAATGACGTTGTCACCTGAAATAGTTTTCACTTCAAAAGGTGTGCCTTGTCAAGGTCAATTTTTTGCCTTATTAATGGGGTTGAGACCATCAGTTGTGTTGTGCAAATGTATTGTGCAGATACACAGCCTATTGGACAACTGTTAGAATTCATATTATGGCAAAAACCAATCAGCTAAGTAAAGAGACATTAGAGAAAGAGACATTAGTGGCCGTCATGATTAGTGATTATAATTTTGGCTGCCAGGATTAAATTAAGATGATCGCCAACAATATTGATATTTAAAATACAGCAAGAGTAGACTCGTAAAACGTAGTCCTCGTAAGGGATCACCGTCCATTGTTCTGCAGGAATTATAGCTTCAGAATCTACCCGCGACTGTCAAAGATGGCAAAAAAAATACTTTTGGTTGTGTTTAGTAGTTGCACTCTGCAATGGCATATTTATTTTTAGTTAGCACCGTTGTTTTGGGTAAGTTACGTTGCATTATTTATGGTTTATTTTTCATTTTTATTTAAATTTAATTTTGAACTGAAAGCCATGTTTACATGCTATTTGTTTACTATAGAAAGTGCAATAACGATGTTTGACGTCACACAGCCCTGCGATTGACTGGCGACCAGTCAAGGGTGTACCCCGCCTCTCGCCCAAAGTCTGCTGGGATAGGCTCCAGGATCCCCGTGGCCCTAATGAGGATAAGCGGTATAGAAAATGACTTCACATAATGAATAATCATAATTAATATTGTAATTTTAGTACTGATAAAAATAATCGTGATTATCATTTCGGCCATAATTGTGCAGCCGTAATTTCAAGTATTCCTCTGTATGGATAGAAAATTATTATACTGTAAAATCATATCTGCTGTCAAACCCTTGTTTTCATACGCCCATTTTTGTATGATTCGGCTTTTGTGCAACATTTTTGCTAAAATGTTGTCCCACTTTGTATACAGTGTCTTTTTTATATTAGGCACTCAAAGTAGTCCATTTGCCCTGTACTGTCTTGTTCTGCAGAATCAAGTGGCCAAACAAAGCACATACGCATAGCTGCCTCCGTGTTTTTTTATTGACAGTTTGAAGTACTTTCATATAAATAGTAGTAACAATAATAATATAAAAGGTGAGAAACACTATGGAATTTGATCTAGCTTGGCTGCACAGAAAGTCCGCATCAACAAGTTCCATCCATCTGTCATTTTTAGAATTATTTTTACATCGTTTTCTGCATGTTAATTATTGTCTAATTTGACTTACGAGTTTAATTTGTTCCCAGACCTAGCTCGTAACTCGATCGACTCGTATGTCAGAACAAATTTCCCCATAAGAAATAACGTAAATACCATTAATTGGTTCCAGTGCCCTCAAAAACCACAGCAATTTTTTTTGTTTATACATTTTTAATTCAAAATTAAAAACTCAATAATATAAAAAAAACTTATAATAAAACATAATAAAAGAAGGTGTAAAGAAAAACATGTTTTCTTAAGTGTACTTTATCTTGAAGAGCAGACGGAGATGTTGGCGGAGGGGTAGGAGGAGGTTGGTGTGAGATTTCTTATTCCTACTAATGTACAGTACACTGAATCACTACACAGTACACATAATTCTATTCATCCATCCATTTTTATGCTGCTTATTCCCATTAGGGTTGTAAACAAATACAAAACACTGTACGGCACCATTGTTGTTTCCGTGTTTGCAGTTGTAGCGCATGAGTGTCTGTAAAGGGGTGGAGCTATGATGCAAGCGCTTTCATAGAAGCTGGGGGCAGGCCGTAACTATGGAGCTATGCAGACGCTAACGGCGTCTACAAATTTCTCCATTCAGGGACCCGTTTTCAAAAGTGTTCGTTTACAGACCCGAAAACGCTGGTTTCGTATGGATGATGCGCAGGTTTGATAAAGTAATTGTGCGTTTAGGCGTCGGATCGTATTCGTCCGGATGGGGCTTTCGATGTTTGTACGCTCATAAATCACATCAAATCTCGTATACTGAAGTGAAATTTTGTCAGCGTAACGGCTCGTGTGTCGAAAAACTCATAAGTTAATGTGCTCGTAAGTCAAGGCACTACTGTACTTTTGGGTGTCTGGAACAGATTATTTGGATTTACAATATATCCTATTGCCTCAGTTTTTGTAGGTTTTGGTTTTTGTTGGATTTTTTGGACAGAATTATTGACAAGCCTACGTTCCACTCAATAACCACAGAGACAGATTCCCAAAGGAAAAACAATCGAATATTGACAGGAAAACTATTTCAAAAACAGAACAACATTGGAACTTGAGGTGAAATGGTTGTTTTGGTATATGACCAGTATTTTCAGGAGAAATGTGCCCTGGAAGCCACATAAACCACCATTGGACATATGTCCCTAATTTTATACAACATGTGTCAGAAGATTAATTCTGTGTATATGTTTTTGCTTTTTCTTTGGCTTTTTGCGTGTGTCATTCATTAATTAATTCAGAGGGCATTAATGTTGCTCAATTTAAGGCTCGATAAAATACAATGAAAACCAGGAT
Source organism: Oostethus manadensis (assembly GCA_024372805.1). Taxonomy (NCBI): domain Eukaryota; kingdom Metazoa; phylum Chordata; class Actinopteri; order Syngnathiformes; family Syngnathidae; genus Oostethus; species Oostethus manadensis. The sequence continues at coordinate 636,964 of QODF01000164.1, read as the reverse complement.
ATTTTCATCACTTTCAAAAAAAAAATCCTTGTTTTTTTTGTTTTTTTTTTAAAATTTGTTTTTTTCTTGGTAAAAATGTTTTTTTTTTTTCCCTTTCTAATTACATTGAAAAATATAACATCTTACACACAAAAAACTGTATATGCTAATATGTAACGCAACTCATTTTTAAATGTCAGTTTTGTTTGAGGTTTCTCCCGTTAGAGCAGGGTCTCAAACTTGTGCCATGGAGGGCCAAGACTCTGCAGGTTTTCTTCCTAGCCAGTAAAGTGGGTGTTTTAATTGATGAGCTCCTTCCCTCAAATCGAAGGATTTTAATAAATCACCTGCTGTAGTGACCGGCTGGAAAGAAAACCTTCAGGGTCTCGGCCCTCCATGGCACCAGTTTGAGACCCCTGCTTTATAGGGAGTTTTTCCTCACGTGTTGGCAAATGCTTACTCATTTGGTTTCCTTTTGATGTATGAGGACCTAGATAGTCGGGTTAACAGACTTTGTATCGCCCTTAAACACACCACATGCACTATTTAACATATAAGCAGCTCACATCACCCTGCCCTAAGCAAACCCTTCAGGAACTCCACCACACACTGATTGATTAGCTTGAACATGGTGTTCGGTATCAATTAGCTCGTGTTTTTCAGCCTGCCCGCTTCCTGATCACAGAGTCCACTCGTCGAGACTTGGAAGCAAAAGGTAATAGCCTATCCTCTAATTGGATTCCCTTTGCAAGTGGGCACAGGAGAAAATTAAATCAAGACTAATGAACACCCAACAACACAAAAAAGAAGATAAATCGTTCAGTAGCGCGGAGACAAGCGATGAGGATCAAGGACGGCAAACTTTCTATTGCGTCCATTTTCTTTGCTCAACCAAGCGGGCGCTTGGGAGAAAAGACGCTAATCAAACGCATCGCTCTTTCGCGTTAAATGTGTGTTCATGAAGCAAGCTTGACTGAGGAGATATCCATACCTTGTCATGACCAATAACATCTCCGGTCAATGGAGTTCCTTTATAACCAAACGGGGTAATAGCTTTTCAGTTTTTGGAATAAGGTGACTTTAGGACATTTAGACTTCCACTAAATTTCTCCCTGCTAGTGACATGTTCACACATCATTGTTTTTAGTCCTTTTAATAAACTTTGGTGCAAACCTTTAGTCAGGACAATTTGGTTATCAGAATATGATTTTGCGTTTCGTCATGTTTGCTCCGGCAAGAAATGAGTCGCTTACGGTAAACATCTATGTTACATGCCGCTGAACGGTAATAGCCAATTACTCACATCCAAATCCAATTGTCCTGACACATACTATCTCTTCCACATGTAATTTCTCTCTAATGTTCTCACTCAAGATGTCAGGACTATTCTTATGTTGTCCTGTGTGGCAACACGCTCTGGACGTACACAAGGTAAGAACATTTTATTAATGAGACTGAAGAAAGTTGTTGAATGGCAGATGATGTCACCTGATCAAGACTTCTCACGGAGGTCAGAACAAACGTCTCTTTGACGGATGGCATGATACACAAACAGCCCGAAAAGGGGCAAGACACTCGGGTCAGAAGTATGTGTGGCCCAATCAGTCATTCTTCCTTGGCCTGTAAATAAACTTCTACTCAGGAATAATCTATGCTGTCATTTCCGGAAGGGTTTTGTTGTAATGTGTTCCTAATTTAAAGCATAAATACTCAAATTATAGCCAAGGTGAGGTGTCAAATTGTTTGAGGGTGAGGCAGGGAGTACTCATAAAATTATACTCATAAAATGTCTTCAAGGTTGGCAGGTCTGTTAGTGTCTTTATTCATGCGTGAGCGATGCTGATGGCAGCAACTCATGCAGTGGTTTGTACAGATAAATAAATATGTAATACAGGCTCTAAATAATATTTCAAATTAGTGTTGGGGGCGGTGGGCGTGGAAAAGATTCTGTCCCCTGGAGAAACATGACAGTAATAATTGAGAATCACTGACCTAAACCACAAATAGAACAAGGCAATAATTAGAGAAAGGCTGAAATGTGAAAATGTGTTACATACAGTAGTGTTGAAAATAATAGTCCAATATGATTATCCAGATGAATCACGCTTGTTAGTATATTTTTATTGCTACATGGCAAACAAGTTACCAGTAGGTGCAACGGATTCTCAGAAAACAAATAACACACAGCATTCATGATATGCATGCTCCTAAGGCTGTTGAATTAGGCAATTAGTTGAAAGGATGTGTTAAAAAATAGTAATGTCTGCCGATGACTTACTCAAAATTATTTTGTTCAAACATTTTTGTTTCTATCCATTTTCCTCCGCTTATCCGGGTCCGGGTCGCGTCGAGTCAGGTGTCCTAGGTTTTCCCGGGGGCCTTCTCCGGACTGGGCATGCCCGAAACACCTCACCAGGGAGCCGCCCAGGAGGCATCCGGACTAGATGGCCGAGCCACCTCAACTGGCTCCTCTCGATGTGAAGGAGCAGCGGCTCTACTCTGAGCCCCTCCCGGATGGCCAAGCACCTTACCCTATCTCGTAGGGTGAGTCCAGCCACCCTACGAAGGAAACTCATTTCCGCCGCTTGTATCCGCGATCTCTTTCTTTCGGTCATGACCCATAACTCATGACCATAGGTGAGGGTGGGAACGTAGATCGATCAGTAAACAGAGAGCTTTGCCTTCCGGCTCAGTTCTCTCTTCACCACGACAGTCCGGTACAGCGCCCGCATTACTGCAGATGCTGCACCGATCCGTCTGTCGATCTCATGTTCCAACCTTCCCTCACTCGTGAACAAGAACCCGAGATACTTGAACTCCTCCACCTGAGGCAAGTCCTCACGCCCAAACCGGAGGGTACCGTCCACCAGTTTCCGACTGAGAACCATGGCCTCAGATTTGAAGGTGCTGAGTCTCATCCCAGAAGCTTCACACTCAGCTGCAAACCGCTCTAGGAAAAGCTGAAGGTCACAGCCTGATGAGGCCATAAGGACCACATCGTCTGCAAACAGCAGAGACGAGATCCTAAGGTCACCAAGCTGGACTCCCTCAACGCCTTGACTGCACCTAGAAATTCTGTCCATGAAGATTATGAACAGAATCGGTGACAAAGGGCAGCCTTGGCGGAGGCCAACGTTCACCGGAAACAAGCTCGACTTACTGCTGGCAATGCGAACCAGGCTCCTGCTTCGATTGTACAAGGACCGAATGGCACGTAGAAGCGGACCATCAATCCCGTACTCCCGGAGCACCCCCCACAGGACACCACGAGGGACACGGTCGAATGCCTTTTCCAGGTCCACAAAGCACATGTAGACTGGTTGGGCAAACTCCCACATACCCTCGAGTACCCTTGCAAGGGTGTAGAGCTGGTCCAGTGTTCCGNAGAACCACATTGCAGCTCCTGTAACCGAGGTTCGACTAACGGTCGTGCCCTTCTCTCCAGCACCCTGGAGTAGACTTTCCCAGGGAGGCTGAGGAGTGTAATCCCCCTATAGTTGGAACAAACCCTCCAGTCACCCATTTAAAAAATGCGGACCACCACCCCGGTCTGCCAGTCCAGAGGTACTGTTCCTGACTTCCATGCAATGTTGTAGAGGCGTGTCAACCAACACAGTCCCCCAACATCCAGAGCCTTGAGGAATTCCGAGCGGAACTCGTCTACCCCCGGAGCCTTGCAACTGGGGAGTGATTTAACTACCCCAATTACCTCAGCCACGGTGATAGAACTGTCCACGTACGTATCCTCAGACTCTGCTTCCTCTACGGAAGGCATGTCAGTGGGATTGAGAACGGCCTCGAAGTATTCCTTCCACCGACCAACTATATCCACAGTCGAGGTCAGCAAGTCCCCGGCCGCACTGTAAACAGTGTGAACTGGGTGCTGCTTCCCCTTTCTGAGGTGTCGGGCGGTTTGCCAGAACCTCTTCAAGGCAGACGGAAAGTTGTGCTCCATAGCCTCACCGAACTCCTCCCACACCGGAGTTTTGGCCTCGACCACCGCTGACGTTGCATGCCGTCTGGCCTGCCGGTACCTGTCCGCTGCTTCGGGAGTCCTGCAAGCCAGCCATGCTTGATAGGACTTCGGCGCATACGCACAAACCACAGTCAGGACCCTTTCCCCAGGCCTAAGGCGTAGGGAAATAACCCTCTCGTTTACTGGGGATGACTCCAACACAGAGGCGCCAAGCCGGGGGGCTAACAATAAGCCCACACCAGCTCGCCGACTCTTCCCTGCAGCAACTCCAGAGAAGAACAAGGTCCTCCCCCTCTCAAGGAATTTGGTTCCAGAGCCCAAACTGTGGGTTGAGGTGAGTCCGACTATATCTAGTCGGAATCTCTCCGCCTCTTCCGCAAGCTCGGGCTCCTTACCCACCAGAGAAGTGACATTCCATGTCCCAAGAACCAGATTTGGCCGAAGACCAGGTCGCCCGGACACCCGCCCTTGACCACTGCCCAAATCACAAAGCATTGGACCCTTATGCTTGCCCCTGCAGGTGGTGGGTCTGTGGGGGGGAGTTGCCGTGTGGCTTCTTCGGGCTAGGCCCGGCCAGGCCCCACGGGTGAAGACCTGGCCACCAGGCGCTTGCCTGCGAGCCCCTCCCCCAGGCCTGGCTCCAGGGTGAGGCCCCGGTATCCCACGTCCGGGCGAGGTGCGGTCGCTCCTCTTGTTGTTTTTCATAAGAGTCCTCTGAATCACTCTTGGTCTGGCCCGTCACCTAGAACCCGTTTGCCTTGGGAGACCCTACCAGGGGCATAAAGCCCCCGACAACATAGTTCCCAGGATCACTTGGGCACTCAAACCCCTCCATCAATAAAAGACCAATATGGAATTTTTATTTCATGTAGCCTGTGTTATAGTTGTATGTTATATTTAATGTCATGATTTGCTGTAGTTGAAAACTTCAAGAAAATTATACTAATAAGAATATGGTATTGGTAATAATAGACTGCTCAAAAAATTAGAGGACCACTTTGAAAACACATCAGATCTAAACGGGGTGAAAAATAATCTTGAATATCTTTTCTGATAATATGATATGATATATTAGTAACAAAATGATGCCACATAATTTGATAGAAATGAAAATGATCACAGCCGCACGGTGGACGAGTGGGTAGCACATTGGCCTCACAGTCAGGAGGTTAAGGGTTCGCAGGCCTGACATAGTCGGGTCATGGTCCTAATGAGACAACGGATGGTGGGATCTCTTCCCAGATCTGGACTAGGCCAAGACTGAGCTCCTGAGCTGTCTGAAAAGCAACCTGGTGGCGCTGGATGGACCTAAACATAATGTCCTAGCTGTGTTCTATTGGGTTTAGGTCAGGTGAACGTGGGGGCCAGTCAATGGTATCAATTCCTTCATCCTCCAGGAACTGCCTGCATATTCTAGCCACATGAGGTCGAGCATTGTCGTGGACCAGGAGGAACCCTGGTCTCACTGCACCAGCGTAGGTTCTGACAATGGGTCCAAGGATTTCAGTCCAATACCTAATAGCAGTCAGGGTGCCATTATCTAACCTGTAGAGGTCTGTGGGTCCTTCCAGGGATATGCCTCCCCAGACCATCACTGACCGACCACTAAACCGGTCATGCTGACTGATGTTGCAGGCAGCATAACGTTCTCCACGGCATCTCCAGACCCTTACACATCTGTCGCATGTGCTCAGGTTGAACTTGCTTTCATCGGTGAAAAGCACAGGGCGCCAGTGGCGTAGTTGTCAAGTCTGGTGGTCTATGGCAAATGCCAATCAAGCTCTATGATGCTTGGGCAGTGAGCACAGGGCCCACTGCAGGACTTCGGGCCCTCAGGCCACCCTCATGGAGCCTGTTTCTGATTGTTTGGTCAGAAACATTCACACCAGTGGCCTAGTGGAGGTCATTTTGTAGGGCTCTGGCAGTGCTCATACTGTTCCTCCTTGCACAAAGGAGCAGATACCGATCCTGCTGAGGGTTTTAAGACCTTCTACAGACCTGTCCAGCTCTCCTGGAGTAACTAACTGTCTCCTGGAATTTCCTCCATGCTCTTGAGACTGTGCTGGGAGACACAGCAAACCTTCTTGCAACGGTACATATTGTACATATTGTAGTTGGACTACTTTTGTAACCTCTGTGGCGTCCAGGTATCGCACCATACCATCAACAGAAATGTTGATTTAAGCAAATGAAAAATTACAGCAGTAGAAAGTCAGTCAGTAAAAAGTCAGTGGCCTCAACCTGTAAAACCAGAGCAGCTGAAACTGATTAACAACCCCCTCTGCTACTTAACTGTCCAGATCAATATCCCAGAAGTTTGACTGATTACTATACTATACTGGTTACTATACTCTGATTAAAAAGTGTTCCTCTAATATTTTTGAGCAGGGTATGTTGATATCAGTAATGATAAAGTAAGATCTGCAATATTTCTGGTCAGATAACAATTACGTCAGAAATCATGTGATGAGCTGCATCCCTAAGAGACTTATGGGTATTTTGTTTTTTTACTTTACGGTTGATAAATCAGAGCAAAATAAGCACTACATGCAGTGTGTATTTTAAGGCATTTGTGTCGTGGGGGAAACTGATCTAAATATCTGGTGCACTTGATGTATCACCATAGGCTGACTGGGTTGCAGGTGCATCTGAAACATGTGCTACTATTTTTGCACACGGGAGATTTCTGTTACCCAATTTTGATGCTAAATGTGGGGTGCATAGTCAATTGTGCCCACAAACAAAAATATATCCCTGTAATCATTCAAGAAAAAGTCTGTACTTGTGACAATCATTGGCAGCAGGCTGTGCAGACACCTCTATGTGTTTTGAGGTTTATTGACTTCAAACAACCACATTCCCCACTGCAAACCTTTGATTAAGTCATTTATCCAGCCCACCCCTCACCTCCTACATTTCTAACAGCTAGTAGTGTCACAGTTGACTGTCAATTGAAGATTTTTTTTCCTCATCAGGAAGTGATGCTTTATTTTGAAGCTTTTCAGACTTTAACCTTCAATGCTTGAATTGTGAAGATCATTTCCATTGAAAGCTGCACTACAAGAGTGCAGGTGGTTACTATTAATTTCACTTTAACTGATGTGTGGACTTGTAGTTGCAAATCCTTCTCTGTTTATCTCACATCTCATTGTTTTCAGATAAAACAGCCCGCATCAAGTGGGTTTAGGCACCTTCTCTGCATAACTGAAGAACGTTATCAAAGAGCCACTTGAGACTTGTGCCTTTTATTCAGTCTTCAGTCTGCGTTAATGTGACCTTATCTCAAAGTGAAAACAAAGCTCACCGAACATGACTTTTATAATAAGCAAAGTCAGGACAAGTAAGAACTTAATGCTGCAACACATACATACCTGTAAATGTAAACGTAGAACTTCTATAAGCATGGAAGCCATTGTTTTTAAGCTCCGTGACGACCGCATGGACTCCGGTTTATGTTTACGTTGTTCTAAGTTTTGCAGCTTTGTGTTTACGCATTGCCAATAATATTAAAAATTATATTAATATTATAAAGAATGGGTAACTTGGTTTATTTTTTATAGTTGTCCTTGTGAAATAGTTTACTTTAATCTCCATTATGACTTCCAAGGCAGTTACGCAGATTTATCTGGCGGCAGCACATAAAAGTGAGAGTTTTTTTGAAATTTGACATTGTAAGGTGAAATCAACGAAGTTTATATGCCCAGTCCAAGCGGCTGAAACACTGTGACTATCATGAAGGATAAAGATTGTATTTTTCAACATGTAAAAGGATCAGCTTTAATGAAAGTAATTAGTGTTGTGATTATTGAGACTTCCTCCTCCCGATAAGCCTGTCTCTCACTCCTTGTAACACACCCTCGTGTGCAAGACAACCACAGGGATTAAAGTAAGGAGCTGTTCTTTTGATTTTGTTTCATTAAATTTTTGTATTTAATATTTTGAAGACAAACTGGTGATTCATTGCAATGATAAAGACATAAAAAAAAGTCATCATTTTGATGCAGATTTACTTTTATGTTCACAATTCAAGCGACAAAGATGGGCTGCAAAGAGTGTTGTGATAATAATGAAGCTGCGGAGCACTGTTGCAAACTTTTCAGTAAGAAAAGTAACTATTGGCTGTTCTAGATGATGCCTAATTTGCATATCGTTTGCATATGCAAAATGCTGTAGGAAAAAAGCATACCCTCATAGGAGGGACAAAAAAAAGTGAGCAAAAATACCTTAATGACATTTACAACTACAAATAAATGTGATTATTGGTTTGTTAATTTAAAATTGGTCATCATCTCACCAAAATAAAATAACTAATATTTTTATCTCGGCCAGCGCTTCTCAAAGTTCTCCCATCACACGATGATTATTGAGAACTTTTTTTTAATTAGCACAATTGAACAGCAAATAACATATGGCTCACATCAACATGACTCCCTGTGGTTTGTGAGTAGCACACTTTTATCACCATAAGAATGGGCAATATATGTAATAGCAACTGAGCTTCACAATAAAGAGAGGCATTACAGCAGGCTTTCCATCACTGACTTTTCCCTGAAGAATTGTAAGATAATTATAAATTGTAATTGTAAGATAATAAAGTTAGTGTACAAGAAATGTACAAAGCAGCAGGCATGTCGGTGGCAAAAGCTCCAATTGGATAATGGCTTGGCTGTCGATTCAACATATTGGGCTTGGACAATTTAAAATATCTTTTGGAAAATGTAATTTTGTCTTCTGTGTTTTGCACTGACTGTTGTTTTGTGGCCATTCTGTGATCAACCAGCTCACTAGTTTACCAATAGATTGTTTTTCAACCCTGAGTTCAAGTCATGTGTCATAAACACATTGTTTTATATTGCTAAAAAAAGAATTCCTACTAGGCACAAATAGAGTCATGTAAATAAAGAGTCATATGCATTCTATACGTCAAACATTAAAAAAGTGTTTGGTTTTAATTTAACTAGCCTTTGTGTGAAATTTAATTAAAAACATATGACAATTTCCATCAAAAAAAAATTATACATTTCTGAAAATGAATTTTAATGTAACCTTTGCACATTGCCTGTACTGTTACTAGGCAACTACAGCAACTAGGGAACATAAACTTTAAACAAAAAAAACTATGCAGCGTTGGTATGAGCATGGGCCCGCTGCCTCTCTGGTGTAGGGAGCTCGTCCTGGGTGTGTAGGTCAGGCCATGCTGGGTGGTGAGGAGCAGCCCCTCATCTTTCATACATTCTCAGTGCCAATTACAAATTGGCTTCATTACGGTGAAGGTGATGTCGGCAATGAGATTACTGTTATTTTCATTTTCTTTTCTAATATGGTTAATTTTTTTCATTGCTACTACAACCATTAATAAGTATGACTGTTTCAAAACAGTTTTATCTATGTGACTGTTGATAATTTTTTACTTCCATTAAGATCTTTATGACCATCATAGACAATAGCTGATGTAGTCGGATTTGTCCCTGTTTGGTTATTGTTGTTGCAATTGCTGTCTCTTTCTGCTTTGTGCTCCTCTTTACCCCACACTCCACAATCGGTCTTCTTTTCTCTTCTTCTCTGGTCTGGGCCCACTAAATTTGCATAACAGTAAACATCAAAATAGGTCAAATAAAATCTATGTCACAGGTAGAAGTATCTTACACGTTTCCCTGGCAGAGAAAATCTGTTTAGCATGTAAGGGCATCTAGATCATCAATGCTAATGGCTGGACAGGATAAAATAAAAGAATAAAATTTATACAGTACATTTGTGTTTTAGATCTCGCTGGGTAAAAAAGGGCAAACTCCGCCCCCGCAGCATCACATCCCATGCCGGATTTCCACATCATGCTCACAGTAGCCACGTTTATATGGGTCGGATTAAAAGCCTGATCGGAATAAAAAATGTTCAATGCAAACACGTCATTCGGAATAATCTGACCCGATTGCAATCAGTCAGATCTAAATTTCCTTCCGATTGAGAGAGGTGGGTTATGCCGATTAATAATCAGATTGATGCGCATGAACACACGTCTTCCGATTTTTGGGTTAAAGATAAGTGCAGTGTGCATGTCGCACGGGGAATTAAGAAATTCACATGTTGTTCCTCTCTGCCGAGCAGCATGTGTAGAAGAATATATACGTAGTTGAGTTTGACGCCGTATCACCAAAATCAAAGGTTTGGCCTGTAGAGCTCTAATCAAAAAGTAAGTTTTCAATGTTGTTCCTGACAACAAACAACTCGAACGGGAGGCATAATCAAACACAATATAAAGCTGTGATGGCTGAAGTTGAAATGTACGCAGCCATAATTGTTTACAGCGGAAGTTGCTTCTACCATTTCCGGTATGTTAGACAACGCTACGCCTGTCAAAACAAATCCATTCTGATCAAACAAATGACAGATGTAAACGCATGTCTCAGATTCCTTTTTTCATTGGCCATGTGCACAGGTACATTTTAATCTGATTAATGATCGAATTAAACATGGCTACTGTGACCAAGCTGACTGTACACTGGCTTGTGACTGCCTTTGGGCAGGGTAGACCTGTCAACAGCACTCGCTGCTGCTCAGTGAGAATACAAAATACCTGAATTTTTTTTAGCTGCATGTTTTGGAGTAACATATTCAGTTGACGTTTCAATGTAAAATAGATCTTAAGTGCAAAACTACTAATTTACCGAATGAAAAAAAAATGTTCTGGCCTAGGCTTCAACTTTAGCCCTTTGCCCTTTTTAAGAGGTAGCAGCTATACCATTACACCACCACCAACTGACAGGTAAGTAGGTTATTCTGTTCTTCTGATTTATTCAGTCAATCCAGTGGTTCCCAAACATTTTTTCAGCACCCCCCTTTTGGAGATAAAATGATTTTTAGCATAAATAATGAACAGTGTTTGTAGTTGCACCGCATACCCTCTGTCATAACGCAAGCCCCCCCCAATTGATGTGCAAAATAGGGTCCCCCTGGATCGCATGATCCTACACATAGCGCACGTTCTGCATGTAGGGATAAGCGGCTCTGCTTTAACTTCTTTTTGAAGCAAACTTCAGCCAATAACATCCACATGCTGGAAGGGAGGACATTTTGTAATTTGCCACCTAAATACGATGGAAAGGAAAGAAGGAACGTCCTGATGGCTTTAGAAGATTACCCCGAAAAAGCTGATTGGCGGTGTGATTGGGACCAAAAGTGTAATGATAGGTGCTGTTGACTGAGCAAGTCTGCCTTCCCGCTCACATTATCAGGCCATCATCAGAGGACAGCAATTTCCCAACGTTTCATTTCATGAGCTATGCATATCAATGGTCTATTAATCAAATGATAAATGTTCCCTGAAAGCCATCCTTTTAGACACTCTGCAACACCAGGGAGTATCTCTGAAATAACACATACTATATGCACCATCATACCCGTGTGCACTGTAATTGATCGAACGCAATTAAAAACATGCCCAGTTTCTAGGATACAGATGAAATTCTAAATATGTCAGAGCTTCCTCAATTTTAGGACTAGATATTCTGTCATTTCCCTTTTACTGAATGATCAATTACACAAGAATGAATGAAGGCAAAGCTGAAGAACCCAAGATGAAGATGGACAGAGTCTAACATTTTTACTCGCATTTAAAGATGGCTGGCTTGAGGAGAAAATATACTTTGCTTGAAAGAAAAGAAGGCATGGTATACTTCATCCATTTCATGGCTAGATAGGATGACAGGTAGCTTGAGAATGGTTTGCTTGATTGCTGCTTTGCAATTAAAGAAAAGCAATTAAGTAGGAGAGGAGTTTGTCATGCTTGAGACCAGTGCAGAGGCCTGAAAATCATAATTAAAATGGATAGAATTGTGTGCTGCATGGAGTATATCATGATAAAAAGAATGTGCTATGTTTATAAACTTGGGACGCCAAATTTTAAAACAGTCTGCAAATCCTGTTTTTGAGAGTTACCTTTCTTGATTGGATGTGCTCAACATGCTAACTTACATAACGGATCGATCGACTGATTCAAGTTGCAATCAATAAACAAAAATACAGTGACTAACAATTAGTTGCCAGGTCCCGCCTTGTCCCCACAGAGACATTTTTCCATGATGGCAGCCATGTTTTACAACCACACTTGCTAAGATTTTACACAAGTGCTTGCTAGTCAATTTTGTGGTGTTTTTTTAAACACCTTAAAATAAGAGTAGGTGTTTTGTGGAGTGCATTGAGCTGCTTGAGAAATTCCAAGTCAGTCTGACTGGCGGGGTCAAACAGGCCACAAAAAATGTTTGACTGATTTTCACCCCTCTGCGTGCAGTGATTCATCATGGTATCATCAGGGATTTTTTTTTTTTTTTTTTTTTTTTTAATAGCAGCTGTAATGTTACCCACGAATGTTTGCAAAAACGAAAAAAATATTACACCACTCCCAAGTAGGTTTCAAGAGCAAGAAAAGTCCACTGAAAGATTACCGACCTTGGCAAAGTGCAAACAGACTGAAGTGAAGCGAAACACTCGTGTCTGGCGAAGAATGGAGAGGAGCACCACGCCTCCCGAAGTGGACAAACAACACCAATTTGCACTTGTGTCAACAATGCCGACGTTACGACGAGCGGCGGCAATTAAAGAGCTCAAGCCAAACCTTTCAATCAGGTGAAGGTAGCACCAAATGGGAGTTCAATTTGCTGCTAAATTGGTTCACGCTCGTAGAATTAACGCTGATGAGTTTCCATCAGGCATGTCAGCAGACATTGTCTAGGAACTTCGAACCACGATCAAGAGATTATAGTAAATAAATATTTTATCCAAAAACGAGTGTTGTCAACGTTGTCGGATGTTGGACTATGCTTTGTATTCTTTACATTTTTGGTCAAATTCCAGTGTTTGTTTTTATGCCAAGATCCTTTTGGGAAAAGTGATTTTTGGCACCCATGTGTGCAAAAATCATTAGCTCTGTTAATACTGACGCCGCGTTTCCAATCTAAATTGTTAATTGAATGGCTAAATACAAAGCTACATAATGAAGTCATGTGCTTTAATGGATGTGAGTGGATGAGGTAATCCTTTATTTATATAACGGACACACACCTAAACAAACATACACCACACTCTCCACCGCCATTAGACGTTTGATGGGCTAACTGTGAGAACCTGCACGTTTGTCCCCTGACATTACTGCAGAGCATAACACTAGACAGACCTGGTTAGCTCCCCTTGCTGGAGGGTATTGATTCAATATTGTGTGACCTGCCAATGGAGGGTGGCCAGGTGGAGACCCCACACCCCCTACATCCATGCCGCCTTCTGGTCTTACAGAGCTCAACCAATTCTGCCAGCACTTAAAGCTCTTTAAGCAATGTAAAAATCGCATAACAGAATGTAATGAAGGCTGACGCTGCTTAATTAAACAGCCAAGGTGAAAAGTGGCATTTAAAAATGAAAAATTGTAACAGGTTCAATGGGGAAAAAATATTTTAATGAGTTCTTGAATGGACGTGGAAGAGAATGAATGAGTTAAGATTATGGCAGTGGTTTTCAAACTGGGGGCATGGGGCTATCAGGCCCACTTTTCATTATTAGCGTATTTTTCGGACTACAAGCTACTACATGCTACTTTTTTGTCCCCCTCAGAACCCACCGGATTTAATAACGAAGCGCCTTGTTTATAGATTTTTTCCCCACTTTGGGTGTGTTCAAATTCTCTGACACAGCACGAGTGTTCAACAACACTCTTAAGTTTCCGTGTGGTCCTAGGGGAATGGGGGGGTCGTTGTTGATGGAAATTGGGGGCGGGAGGTTATGGGATTGCGGAAAAAAAATATCCAAAATTGGGGCGCAGCTAAAAAAGTTTGGGAACCAGCAATTATGGTAATAAAACAGAAAGTTTTATTTTAAGATAATTTGACTCCATATGATACAAAAGTACTCTCCCAGTTACTAACACACTTTGAACCCTTTTCCATTGATAGAGGAAATATGAAGTACTTGTTATACTATACTAATTGCTCTTACAACATATTACCTAGGGTTCAGTTGTGGGAGGCAGAGAATGTTTGTGCAAAGGTTTACAAAGACTAAGTCAAGATTTTCAAGCAAAGATTCTGACAAATAAACCTTTCAATGCACTTTCAGTCCATGGGGAAAGATTGGCAGACTTTTTAGTGCAGGTTGTGTTAGGTTTAGGGTGTGGTTAAGAACCCAAGATGTGAGGCAGAGGGGTGTGCAGCCAAGGAATTTTTTGGAGTCTTGCACAGGAGAAAAGTCAAAAATAGGGTTTAGCACTGTGGCTAGACAAAAGTACAAACTAAATTTAGTCCACAAAATAAACAATGACGGGTAGAACTTAGGGCAAAACAAAGTGCTTTTACAACAACAAAAATTGTCAGCCAAAAAAACAGGACATGGGGAAAGGTCAGAAAAGTAAACAATGATGACTTGCCTACAAATGTACCGGCAAGTACCTCGAAGATGTTTTATCATGTAATCCCCGGAAAGCGTCGGCATGGTGACCCACCTGGCTTATCTGGAAACTGAGAGTGAAAGTCGGAGATGAGAGACGGGTCTGAAATAAAACTACGTGCTACCCACAACCATTCAAGAACATAACCTTCCCAGTAAACTAAATATTGCACTCCCCTACCCTGCTTCCTAGAATCAATAACAGCAGTAACACTATATGCAGGATGACCAGCCTAGGCAGAGGAGGCTCGACTGGAGGGCTAAGTGGACTGGTTTCCACTGGTTCTAGATGACACAACCACCGGGTAGGAAAGAAACTGAAGCAGGCAGCTTGAGCTTGACAGAGCTAGGGTTGATGATACGCTCCACCTAAAATGGACCGATGAACCGGGGAGCCAACTTCCTGGAGGGAACAGCAAGTGAAAGATCCTTGGACGATAACCACACCTTTTGACCAGGAACATAAGATGGAGCTGAAATACGGCGACGGTTGGCAACACGTTGATTGCGCTCAGAGGTCCGGATCAGGGCCTTCCTGGTCTTGCGCCAGGTACGGCGAGGACGACGCACCGATGATACAGCCACATCCACTTCCAGTGAGGGCAGCCATGGTGGCTGGAATCCATAAGCTGCACAAAAAGGAAAAATTTATGCGGCTGAGCTATTTAAGGGCTTTGCTATTAAGGGACTCAGGGCGATATGTGAAAACAAAGTTGAACCTGGCCAGAAACAAGGCCCATCGTGCCTGGCAAAAATTGAGTCTCTTTGCAGCCCTCAGATATTCCAGATTCTTGTGGTCAGTATATACAATAAATGGATGAGTAGACCCCTCCAGCCAATGCCTCCACTCTTGTAAGGCCAGCACCTCCCTATTACCAATCCCATAGTTACTCTCGGCTGGAGAAAGACACAAGAACCCGCATGGGTGGAGCTAATGGTTGTCAGAGGAACGTTGTGATAACACCGCTTCTACCCCGGTCTCAGAGGCATTCACCTCCACGATAAATTGACGGGTCAGGGTGGGACAACACCAGGAGGGAAGTAAATAGCTTCTTAAGTCTCAAAAATGTTGTTTCGGATGCCAAAGTCCACTTAAAAGGAATTTTAACAGATGTCAGGTTGGTCAGAAGTTCCATGATATGGCTGTAGCGTCTAATAAAGCGCCCATAAAAAATTAGCAAATCCCAGGAACCTCTGAAGGAGCTTTCTTGATATAGGAGTGGGCCATTCGACCACAGCCTTAGTCTTGGCCGGATCTGCTTTGATTTGCCCCTTCTGTGCAATAAATCCCAAAAAGGACATGGTAGGGGAATGGAACACACACTTCTCCGCCTTAATAAATAATCGGTCCTTAAGCGCTGGAGAACCAAACTTACATCTCTTCCGTATTCATCTAAAGAAGGTGAAAAAAATCAAAATGTCATCTAGTTAAACAAAAACAAACTGGCCAAGCATGTCACCCAAGACACCATTAATGAGATTCTGAAATATGGCAGGAGGATTAGTGAGACCAAATGGCATAACCAAGTACTTCTCCTTCTCTTATGCGCATCAGGTGATAAGCCTCACCTAAATCAAGTTTGGAAAACACTGTGGCAGGATAGAGTGGAGTGTAGATGTAGATTCCATAAAAGGAAGTGGATATTTCTTTTTGACAGTAATTTTTTTAGGTCCTCGATAATCAGTACACGGACATAAGGACCCATCCTTCTCCTTAAATTGGTTGGGACCAATCAATAGTGGGACAATGAATACAAAGCCAGGTGAGCCCCAGTATCACCGGTGCTGAGCGAGAGGGTATAACAAAAAACGTATTTTCTTGGTGATTGCCCGCTAATACCAGAGTCACAATACAGGTCTGAACAGTAATGGGGAAAAAGTGCAGAAGAGTGGCCTGCCGACTGTGGCTTTGGTTGAATAAGCAGCTGTGATGTCGCCGGTGGCTGCAGCTGTGGTGGTCGCAAGTTGAGTGGTCGACTCCTTGAAGTTTGATGACAGTGTTTGCATCATGGCATTCAGTTCACAAATAGCGGCCTCATGGTCACTGAGCATACGTCCATGCGCTGCCATTCTTGCGCGTAGCTATCTCAGCGGGTTCCTTGTTGTGGCAAAGTTGTTCTGTTAGGTTTAGGGTGTGGATAAGAACTCAAGGTGCAAGGCAGTGAGGTGTGCAGCAAGTCCAAGGAATTTAGTGGGGTCTTGCACAGAAGTAAAAAATAAGGTTTAGCACTGTGGCTAGAAAAAATGTACAAACAAAATTTAGTCCACAAAATAAAGAACAATGATGGGTAGAACCGCACGGTGAATGAGTGGGTAGCACATTGGCCTCACAGTCAGGAGGTACAGTGTTCAAATCTTTGTTGGGCATCTCTGTGTGGAGTTTGCATTTTCTTCCAGTGCGTGTGTGGGTTTTCTCCCAAGACTGCGGTTTCCTCCCATATTCCAAAAACATACATGCATGTTAGGTTTGTTGGCGACTCTAAATTGTCCATAGGTATGAATGTTTGTGTATAAATGCCCTGTGATTGACTGGCAATTGGTCCAATGTGTACCCCGCCTCTCGCCTAAAGTCGGCTGGATAGGCTCCAGCATACCTGCGACCCTAATGAGCATAAGCGGTATAGAAAATGAATGAATGAATGACGGGTAGAACTTAGGGCGAAGCAAGGTGCTTGTACAACAACAACAAAAATTGTCAGCCAAAAAACAGGACACGGGGAGAGGTCAGAGAATAGTAAACAATGATTACTTACCTACAAAGGTACCGGCAACTACTAGAAAGATGTTTGATCAAGTGATCCCTGGAGAGTGTCAGCATGAAGCACAAACATTTGGAGGAACAACTCTGCAACCTAACTCTGTGGCAGCTGGCATATATATAGGGCTAATTGCCAATCTGTCACAGGTGTGTCTCCTTGGCCCGCCTCTACTCCCACCTCTCTCATGCCTACACTACCAGTCTAGGCATGAGAGAGGCATGAGAATAAAAACAGTGAATGCACAGAAAATAGCAATAACACAAACACCAAACCAACACAAAACACAGAACATAACAGGCTGCTGCATTTAATGAAGCATATGCAGCGTGAACATTTAACAACTTTGAATCAGGCTGAAATTATTTATTGGACAGTAGTTCTAATTTACTCATAAAACCAAAAACTCCTAAACTGACAAGTTTGTGAAAAATGGCATCTGTTCTTGTTTTTTCTTCTCTAGAACAGAGCGCTGCTGAGCGAGAAAGCTGACAAGAATTAGTCAATGGAAAGTAAACAGTAATATGTGTCACCTTGAATTATTGTTTATTCAGATGGACTTTGGAAAATAGAAAACTGTGGTATGCAAAACCATATGTCAAAAATGTTTCACATTAGTAGCCTGCAAATGTGTAGTATATTTACTGGACTGTATGTGCGGTGGATGCCTGCACATTTGCATTCACAGCCCCACAAACATATTTTTCTCCAAAAATAGTCTGTCCTGCAGAAAACATCTCATTTACCCAAAGTCAGTAATAATTTAGAAATATGTGATAATAAATGTATACTGTACACGTATTACTGTTAGAAAGCCCACAAATTGTCTTTATGCCTCACTGATAATGTTTTTGTTCTTTCACTTTGTTCGGTGGTTCTGGAACGCACCGTAGTTGTGTTGTTGTGACCGTTACTCTGATTTTGTCTGTTCATCTATCATCTTAGGTAAAAAATGATGCAAGGGCCACTTTGATAGTTTGTTAACCAACATATGTAGATATGCTACATTGTTATATACGGTACAGGTCAAATGTTTGGACACACATTCTCATTCACTTGGGGACGCATTCAAAGGTTTTGCAATTTTTTAGATTGACTGGCCATTTTTGGGGGGGAGGGCCACACGGTGGTTGACTGGGTAGCACTTGGGCCTCACAGTCAGGAGGTTCAGGGTTCGAATCTCCGTTGGGCATCTCTGTGTGGAGTTTGCATGTTCTCCCCGTGCGTGTGTGGGTTTTCTCCGGGTACTCCGCTTTCCTCCCACATTCCAAAAACATGCGTGTTAGCTTCATTGGCGACTCTAAATTGTCCATCGGTATGAATGTGAGTGTGAATGTTTGTTTGTCTATATGTGCCCTGCGATTGACTGGTGACCAGTCCAGGGTGTACCCCGCCTTTCGCCCAAAGTCAGCTGGGATAGGCTCCAGCATATCATCGCAACCCGCGAGGATAAGCGGTATAGAAAATGAATGAATGAATGAATGAATGGCCTTTATTAAGTGAATCATGGTTACTCGTTTCTGTTCACTTAGCTGACCAGTTCTTGCCATAATATGAATTCTAACAGTTGTCCGGTAGGGCTGTCGGCTGTGCATCAACCTGACTTCTGCACAACACAAATGATGGTCCCAAACCCATTAATAAGGCAAGAAACCCTGACGAGGCACACCTGTAAAGAGAAAACCATTTCAGGTGACTACCTCATGAAGCTCATGGAGAACACCAAGGATTTGTAGCGCTATCAAAAAAGCAAAGCCTGACTGTTTTGAGGAATCTCGAATATACAGTAAGACATTTAGAGTCACTTCACACTTTTTAGCCATGTACATGCAGTACAACAACACGAGCGCCTGGGATGCGGAGAAACTTGCCATTGCTAATGCGCCAGCAAGCTAGTTAGGTTCCGTGCATCGGCTAACTAGCCCAACAATTGAACGCCAAAGTTTTGATTGTCTTTGGATTAATTTCAATAAGGGGTGCAAAACTTGACCAGCCAGACCAACAGAGGCGGGTATGGTTACCTTTCTGCTTGTAACTTGATTATTTTGAAATGTTGCGCCTGGAGCACTTTGTTCAGTCGAAATGTTGAACAATGATTACCATTTTTATGACATTTTCACTATGGGATTGTTTACTCTTCCAAGCTAACACAACATTTTCATTGCACTCATGTGACAAATACTTCTATTTACTTATCTGTGCTTGGAAGATATGTTTAATTATGTTTCTATTTATGATCATTTATAGGGCTTTGCACTATGTATTTATTTTGTATTATTCATTGAAAGTTAAGACTTGTGTTTTTTCATGGTTATATTTTATATTGGCTTGCGGGACTCCCGAAGCAGCTAACAGGTACCGGCAGGCCAAGCGGCACGTGGCTTTGGCGGTGGTCGAGGCAAAAACTCCGGTGTGGGAGGAGTTCGGTGAGGCTATGGAGCACGACTTTCGGTCAGCCTCGAAGAGGTTCTGGCAAATCGTCTGACACCTCAGAAAGGGGAAGCAGCCCCCAGTTCGCACTGTTACAGTGCGAACTGGCGCTTGCTGACCTCGAATGAGGCTATAGTTGGTCGGTGGAAGTACTTTGAGGCCCTTCTCAATTTCACTGACATACCTTCCGTAGAGGAAACAGAGTCTGAGGATACGTACGTAGACAGTTCTATCACCGTGGCTGAGATAACTGGGGTAGTTAAAAAACTCCCCAATGGCAAGGCTCTGGGGGTACACGAGTTTTGCCCTGAATTCCTCAAGGCTGCGGATGTTGGGGAACTGTCTTGGTTGACATGCCTCTACAACATTGCATGGAAGTCGGGAACAGTACTTCTGGACTGGCAGACCGGGGTGGTGGTCCCCATTTTTGGAAAGGGTGACCGGAGGGTGTGTTACAACTATAGGGGGATCACACTCCTCAGCCTCCCTGGGAAAGTCTATTCCAGGGTGCTGGAGAGAAGGGTACGACCGTTAGTCGAACCTATGGAGGGATGTGGGAGTTTTCCCAACCGGTCTACATGTGCTTTGTAGACTTGGAAAAGGCATTCGACCGTGTCCCTGGTGGTGTCCTGTGGGGGGTGCTCCGGGAGTACGAGATTGGTGGCGCGCTACTGCGTGCCATTCGGTCCTTGTACAATCAAAGCAGGAGCCTGGTTCGCATTGCCAGCAGTAAGTCGAGCTTGTTTCCAGTGAACGTTGGCCTCCGCCAAGGCTGCCCTTTGTCACCGATTCTGTTCATAATCTTCATGGACAGAATTTCTAGGTGCAGTCAAGGCGTTGAGGGAGTCCAGCTTGGTGACCTCAGGATCTCGTCTCTGCTATTTGCAGACGATGAGGTCCTTATGGCCTCATCACGCTGTGATCTTCAGCGTTTAATGGAGCAGTTTGCAGCTGAATGTGAAGCTTCTGGGATGAGACTCAGCACCTCCCAATCCGAGGCAATGGTTCTCAGTCGGAAACGGGTGGACTGTACCCTCCGGGTTTTGGAGTAGGGTACAGGTGGAGGAGTTAGATTATCTCGGGGTTTTGTTCACGAGTGAGAAGGCCCCGGGGGAGACCTAGAACACGCTGGAGGGACTATGTCTCACAGCTGGCCTGGGAACGCTTCCCAGTGGAGCTGAAAGAGGTCGCCGGAGACCGGGAAGTCTGGACTTCTTTACTGAGACTGCTGCCCCCACCACCCGGACCCGGATATGCGGAAGAAAAAGGAATGGAATATTTTATATTTATAGATATGTTTATTGTGATTGCACAAAGTATACTAGGGGTGTATGAAAAGTTTTAAGCATTGCATAGAAGAAGCGTTGGTGCATGCTCAAACTTAAGATCGTTTGAAAGTACAGCCTTTTGTAAGTAATCCTGCCAATTTTTGAGATTCTGACATGTTTCTTATTTTTTCTGTAGTTTTTTGAATAAGCGAGGACCACGGATTTAGTGAAAATGGAGAAAACAGAAAATTGTGCAGTCATTCTGAACCTGCACAATTTTGCAACTGCCTCAGAAATTCATGAAGACATAGTGATAATTTTTGCAGAGAGTGCCCCTTCATTTGCAACAATCACACGTTGGATCAAAGAATTCAAGCCTGGAAGAGACAGTGCTGAAGATGACCCAAGGTCAGGAAGACCCCCAACTGCAACAACCAAGGATAACCTTTGACGTTGCTCTGCGGATGGTCATGCAAGATTGTCCAAAATCATGTCGTCAGATAGCAAAGAGACTTTCTGTTCAGGTGTCAAAAGACGAGGGACCCGCATTGCAGAAACCTTTCAGAATCCCAGTTCTTTGGCTGTACTTTCAAACAATCATAGGTTTGACCATGCACGCTTCTTCCATGCAATGCTTAAAACTTTTCATACACCACTCGTACAACAAAACTTGTTTGGGGGCTTTCATTTCCAGCAACAGTAAGACATGTTAAAATTTAAATGTTCCAAATCCAAATTTCACAGTTAAAAAATATAGATATAAAATATAGAATGTAAAGTATACATTCATTCATTCATCAAATGTTTTTTTGGTCCGTGTGTAAACCAGTATGTTACATGCCACGTCATGTTGTGGCTTTACTTCTTATTTTGACCATTGCTTTTCTTGTTTTCTGTTTCTTTCAGCTCTTTGGCTGGAGGTGGAGCCACCAGGCACACCTGCAAGCAATTGCACCAGCACCTTCTTTAGGTCATTCCGCACAGCTGAGAGGCGCTGGTGAATTCCTCTCACAGCATGCTGCAGAGTTCGTTTGTGATCTTCGTGCTGACTTTTGGCTGCTCAGACCCTTTGCTATATCTTTTTCCAGTTGGAGTTTAGGGAAATTGGACTTGCTTGCACTCAACGTATGCCTGGTGGACTCAACCCTCCAGCCACTGCATCTGAACTGTTCCTAATTTAGTGACTCCTCTTCATGGTGTGCACTTTTGCCACCATCGCCTTTTGTTGGACCTTTAGTCTAAATCAATTTATGTTTTGTTACTCCTGCCTGCCTCCTATTCTGCATCTGGTATCCAGTAACAAATCTGCCAGTGCCCCGGCAGGCTTGGGATGTGATGTACTCTCTTACACATTAAAAGTACTGAAAGAATGTCCCCTTCATATAATTGGCATCTGTATTTTATAATATGAGGTTAATATCATCAAACGTTAACCATAGAGTTGAATACAATCAAATCATATCATTTGTACACTGCATTGAAATATATCGTTATAAAAATATTTAAATCAAATGTTCTATTGGATTTAGACCCCAAACCAACTTTTCCTTCTGTCACTCTTGCACACCAGTGAGGAGACAAAGAGCCACTGGAAAATGCAGTAAGTAAAACAGAATGGTGATAGCGAAGCAGAGTCATCAAACTAATGTCCAGCAACTAATAAATACAATGTCTTTATTTATTGCAATTTACCGGTTGTTTCACTGATATTAAAAACAAATGTTGTCCAAAAACAGGTCTTGGACTCAAAAGGTTGGTCTTTTTTTGGGGTCAATACGATGATAAGTGAAGGTAAACATTCAGTTTCCAACCTTTAGATTTCTGAATATTTCAGGTAAAAAGCTGAGCTGTATGTAGGGCTACCCTCTTTGTACTGGAATCCCTCTGACTTAGTAACCCTCTGCAGCTCTCCGCCCACACAACATGTAGCCCAAAGCCACTGATTCGGTCTTTGCTGTTTCATCAGTCACTATATCTAAAAGCCACATCATGAAAGAGGGGGGAGATCCCGCACTGTCACAGGGAATATTTTTAAATAGGCATTGTGCCCTCAGTAACGACTGAGGGCACAATGCTTTGTTATGCCCTCTCTCTAACCTCCGATTGTCTGTGCTAACAGATGCAACACAAAAGATGGAGGAAAAGCTCTCCAAACATTTGCATGAGATGCTTAAAATATAAAATGACTGTAAAGATGAGTAGGAAAAGAGGTTTGGTAAAGAGATAGAAGACAGAGGTTTGTAGTCAAAGTCATTAATTGCCTTTGTAGATGGCTGCAGCCTTCATTCTTCACCCACTTGATCTCACCACTCATTCCCCCGACCGCCATCTGCCAAAAGCGTTAGTCCACATCTCCAGCTATTACAGCTGAGCAACCTCTCGCCGTGAGCGGTGGGACTAAAGAGAAGTGACGTGGCTTTCTGAGGGGAAGGTTGTGAGCTCTGAGGACAGTCTGAGATAGTGATAGAGAAAAATAAAATAGATGGGTTGTTGCAAAAGGATGATGGGTGGAAATAAGTGTGAGGAGCAGATGTTTGTGGAAGACTTTAACAAAGTGCATGCTAAGAGAGAAAGAATCAAATTTAACCAAAAAATGTAGGCAAAAATATTTCACATATTTGAGGCTTATTGAAGCATTTATATTATAATAATATACATTATAACATTCAAAATGGAGGGTTTAGTTGCAACAAAAAATTTGGAACATTAAATATGGGAAATGTTTATTTATTAATATTTATATATATTATATTTATTTAAATGTTACATTTATTAAATTGTCTCTTAATGAGTTAAATGTGAAATATATTGTCTCATTTGATTTAACCTATTCATGTATTTAGCCGTCACCTTTTTGTTTATTTAGTGGCATTTTATGTTATGATCCTGCAGAAAATGTAAAAAATCAAATGATCATTACATAAATGTTTAAATTGGAAAGAAATACATTCATTGGTTCAGTACAGCAATTTAGCACTTAGCAGGATTTCCTAAAAATGTAAAAGAATATTCTATTCCATTCCATTTTCTTCCACTTATCCGGGTCTGGGTCTCGGGGGCAGCAGTTTCAGTAAGGAAATCCAGACTTCCCGGTCTCCCTCGACCTCTTCCAGCTCCACCGGGAGGACACCAAGGCAGAGTCTGGCAGACTCTGGCAGAGTCTCTGGCAGCAGTGAGACATAGTTCCTCCAGCGTGTCCCTAGGTCTTCCCCGGACATCCGGACCTTGGCATCTGGACTAAATGCCCGAGCCACCTCGCTGAAGTTCACAGCCTGATGAGGCCATAAGGACCACATTGTCTGCAAAAAGCAGATACGAGATCCTTATGTCACCAAGCTGGACTCCCTCAACACCTTGACTGCGCCTAGAATTTCTGTCCATGAAGATTATGAACAGAATCGGTGATAAAGGGCAGCCTTGGCGGAGGCCAACGTTCACTGGAAACAAGCTCGACTTACTGCTGGCAATGCGAACCAGGCTCCTGCTTCGATTGTATAAGGACCGAATGGAACGTAGTAGTCTGTCCGGCATCCTTCCCCACCATCTAATCCAACTCATCACCAGGTGGTGGTCAGTTGACAGCTCAGCCCCTCTCCTCCCCCGCGTGTCCAGAACATGCGGACGCAGATCTGATGATACGACCACAAAGTCGATCATAGACCTGCGACCTAGGGTGTCCTGGTGCCATGTGCACTTACGGACACCCTTATGTTCGAACATGGTGTTTGTTTTGGACAAACTGTGATTTGCACAGAAGTTCAGCAACAACACACCACACGGGTTCAGGTCAGGGAAGCCGTTCCTCCCAACCACGCCCCTCCAAGTCACAGTGTCATTGCCCACATGGGCGTTAAAGTCTCCCAGTAGAACTATGGAGTCACCAGCTGGGGTGCTCTCCAGAACCCCTCTAAAAGACTCCAGGAAGGCTGGGTACTCTGAACTGTCGTTCGGCGCGTACGCCTAAAAACCACAGTCAGGACCCTTTCCCCAGCCCTAAGGCGTAGGGAAATAACCCTCTTGTTTACCGGGGATGACTCCAGCAGAGAGGCACCAAGCCGGTAGGCTAATAATAAGCCCACACCAGCTCGCCGCCTCTCCCCTGCAGCAACTCCAGAGAAGAACAAAGTCCAGCCCATTTCAAGGAATTTGGTTCCAGAGCCCAAACTGTGGGTTGAGGTGAGTCCGACTATATCTAGTCGGAATGTCTCCGCCTCTTCCACAAGCTCGGGCTCCTTCCCCACCAGAGAAGTGAAATTCCATGTCCCTAGAACCAGATTTGGCCGCCGATGACCAGGTCGCCCGGACACCCACCCTCGACCACTGCCCAAATCGCATTGCACCGGTCCCTTATGCTTCTCCCCGCAGGTGGTGGGTCTGCGGGGGGGAGTTCCCGTGTGGCTTCTTCGGGCTAAGCCTGGCCAGGCCCCACGGGTAAAGGCCTGGCCACCAGGCGCTCGCCTGCGAGACCCTCCCCAAGGCCTGGCTCCAGGGTGAGGCCCCGGTATCCCACATCCGGGCGAGGTGCGGTCACTCCTCTTGATCTTCTTCATTAGGGTCTTCTGAATCACTCTTAGTCTGGCCCGTCACTTAGAAGCTGTTTGCTTTGGGAGACCCTACCAGGGACATAAAGCCCCCGACAACGTAGCTCCTAGGATCACTCGGAATATTATATATATAATATAAAGGAATATTTTATGTTATATAGTGACAAAGCCAATTTTGTTTTTTGTGTGTTTCGTGAAAAAAACACCCTAACCACTTTTAGATTTTTTTCCAAAAAAGTAAATATATTGTATTTTTTTATTATTATATTTTTTTAATTTTCCAAAACACAGAGCAACATGTTTCATTGTGAGTTTTTTTCAATCTGCAAAACCAAAAATTTGAAACGCCACCGATGACAAGTCATACCACCACAAGTTTCTAGTCACATGCTGTTTCTATGCACACCTGGTTAAACCTGCACAACCCTGGCTAAATTGCAAGAGCAACTAAAGGTGACCTTACACAAATACTTTATAGCGGCAGGAGAGATGACTTCTATTAACCACTGTGGAAAGGAAGCGTGAAGGAGATGGAAGGTGTGAGATTGGCAGACAGCTAAGCATGAAATTTGCTTTTCACTGATGTTTGGAAGCTTTAATTTTCTGCAGGGCTTCCTTGATAGTCGCATGTCATAAGTATGAGTGTGTGGGGAGGTATATCATTTGTAATCCCAGTTTTGGAATACCGTACTTCCTTCAATAGTGTCCAGTTTTACTCAACTTTTTACTCGACTGCAGAGAGAGTGCCAGACATGTATTTAGCAGAAGCGTTTGTACATAAAGTATGCTTGTCTAAGGGTTAAGCTTGATACCTTTTTTTGAGGTCTCTATTAGAGGCTAGATTATTTTTTTTCTTATGTCCCATGTGATTAATTGAGACATGGAATCCACTGGAGTGGAAACAATTGCAACAGTGGTGGAAACGTATGTTAAATTTTAAACAACTTCAAGAAGTACTCCAAAAATAACTAGTGTTTCTTTGCCTCATTTGAAGCTGACGGCAATGTAAGAAAGAGTGCTGCAGTGAAAACAAGCCTTTAAAAGTTTGTAATTCTAATTAGCATGAATCTCCCACTGTGTGCTAACAACTTTTGACAAGCATACTGCCTCAATCTCTTGGCCTCATGCCATTGCTTACATATCGGTGCAGTAGGTAGTAAATCATATGTTGTTGACATATGTTTGTGTTTATGCGGATCTTGACTATCAGAGGCTATCAGGAGGCTTTATGGCCATCATTTTGGTCGCTAAACAAAACTATCATGATGCACGTAGCTGAGGAATTTTGCTATTGCTCTCTCACCAAATACTGGACCCCCCACCCCCCAAGCATGAATTAACATTTCACATTGGGAGCATAAAGCGAGCACTGGCTCTGCTGAGGGCTTAGTGAACTCTTGTCAACTTGGCAAGCTCTGCAGGCTTCCACTCCGTCGTTTATATTTAGACGTCCATACACTGCCTGTGGGAGATGGTCTATGTGTCGGCCTTATTATCATCAGAACCGACAAATCGTATCACCTTTTGAACTGCAACAGGGGAATGTAGGCAAGTTGTCAGTGTGTAGAAATAGAAAAGTAAATGGCATAAGGGAAAACACAGAGCCTAATCTGCTAAAATCCCAAATAACGAGCATTAAATTGCGTGTGCAAGCTAAAAAATTGCATGTAATACTAGTGGAAAGTGATCTATTAAGATTCCTCGTGCAAAAGTAGTCCAGAGAGCACTATTTAAATGAGGGTTTCATATGTGGTACCAGTGAATATGGAAGAGCAGGGTGGTTGAAAAATAAAAATAAAAAAAAGTTTGAAGCCAGGGAATTGGAGGTCTCGGTGGAGGATGCGAATTAACATACTGGTAACCTCCAGCAGAAACATTGCATAATCCTATTGCCATATTAGTGTATATTTTGTCATTTAATATTACACTACAGCAGGGATGTCCAAAGTAACACCGGGGGCCAATAGTTGGAACACACCCTCCGGTCACCCTTTTTAAAAATGGGGAACACCACCCCGGTCTGTCAGTCCAAAGGTACTGTTCCTGACTTCCATGCAATGTTGTAGAGGCGTGTCAACCAACACAGTCCCCCCAACATCCAGAGTTGTTCCAGTTATTTATTTCAGTTATTTCAAGCCTAATAGATAGTTTGAAATTGTACAAGATGGTAAGGTTAACCAAACTTGAAAAATTATGTATATTACATAACTATGTATAAATCTTCTTCTTTTCCTTTCGGCTTATCCCTTCAGGGGTCGCCACAGCGAATCAATTGCCTCCATCTAACTATGTCTTCTGTATCTTCTTCTCTTGCGCCAACTACCTTCATGTCCTCTTTCACTACATCCATAAACCTCTTCTTTGGTCTTCCTCTAGACCTCCTGCCTGGCAGTTCAAAACTCAGCATCCTTCTATCAATATATTCACTATCTCTCCTTTGGACATGTCCCAACCATCTCAGTCTGGTCTCTCTGACTCTCTGACCCCCCCGACCTCTAACATGTGCTGTCCCTCTGATGTGCTCATTCCTGATCCTGTCCATCCTGGTCACACCCAAAGAGAACCTCAGCATCTTCATCTCTGCTACCTCTAGCTCTGCCTCCTGTCTTTTCCTCAGCGGCACTGTCTCTAAACCAAACAGCATTGCTGCTCTCATCAGTTTTGTACACGTTTCCTTTCATTTTAGCTGAAACTCTTCTATCACACATCACACCCGACACTTTTCTCCACCCATTCCAGCCTGCCTGCACATGCTTCTTCACCTCTTTTCCACACTCTCCATTGCTCTGGACTGTTGACCCTAAGTACTTAAAATCCTCCACCTTATTTATCTCTTCTCCCTGTAACCTCACTCTTTCAGTTGAGTCCCTCTCATTCACACACATGTACTCCGTCTTGCTGCAGCTAACCTTCATTCCTCTCCTTTCCAGGGAAAACCTCCACCCCTCAAGCTTCTCCTCCACTTGTTCCCTGCTCTCACTACATATCACAATGTCATCTGCAAACATCATAGTTAATTGAGATTCATGTCTAACCTCGTCCGTCAGCCTGTCCATCACCATAGCAAACAAGAAGGGGCTCAGAGCTGATCCCTGATGTAGTCCCACCTTCACTCGGAACTTCTCTGTCACACCTGCAGCACACCTCACTACTGTCTTACAGTCCTTGTACATGTCCTGCACCGCTCTAACATACTTCTCTGCCACTCCAGACTTCCTCATACAATACCACAGTTCCTCTCTGGGCACCCTGTCATAAGCTTTCTCCAGATCTACAAAAACACAATGCAGCTCCTTCTGGCCTTCCCTGTACTTCTCAATCAACATATTCAAAGCAAATACTGCATCTGTTGTACTCTTTTTTGGCATAAAACCGTACTGCTGCTCACAAATGCTCACGTTTGCCCTTAGTCTAGCTTCAACTACTCTTTCCCATAACTTCATTGTATGGCTCATCAGCTTTATTCCTCTGTAGTTGCCACAATTCTGCACATCTCCCTTGTTCTTAAAAATGGGCACCAGCACACTTCTCGATTCCTCAGGCATCTTCTCATTATCTAAGATCTTGTTAAACAACCCGGTCAGGAACTCTATTGCCACCTCTCCTAGACACTTCCATACCTCTACAGGTATATCCTCAGGACCGAGTGCCTTTCCATTCTTCATCCTCTTCCATGCCTTCCTCACTTCTTCCTTACTAATCTTGCTACTTCCTGGTCCACAACAGTCACCTCTTCAACTCTTTGTTCTCTCTCATTTTCCTCATTCATCAGTTCTTCAAAGTACTCTTTCCATCTTCCCATGACACTACTGGCACCTGTCAATACCCTTCCATCCCTATCCTTCATCACCCTAACCTGCTGCACGAACTTCCCATCTCTGTCCCTCTGCTTTGCCAACCTGTATAGATCTTTCTCTCCCTCCTTGCTGTCCAACCTAGCATACAAGTCATCATAAGCCCCTTGTTTGGCCTTTGCCACCCTTACTTTCACCTTACGCTGCATCTCTCTGTACTCCTGTCTACTCTCTTCAGTCCTCTTAGTGTCCCACTTTATCTTAGCTAACCTCTTACTCTGTGTACACTCCTGCACCTCCTCATTCCACCACCAAGTCTCCTTATCTACTTTCCTTCCAGATGACACACCAAGTACTCTCCTACCTGTCTCCCTGATCACAGTAGCTGTAGTTGTCCAGTCATCTGGAAGGACTTCCTGGCCACCCATAGCCTTTTCAACTCCTTCCTAAAAGTCACACAACACTCCTCCTTTTTCAGCTTCCACCATTTCGTCCTCTGTTCTGCCTTTACCCTCTTCATCCTTCTCACCACTAGAGTCAACCTACACACCACCATCCTATGCTGTCTGGCTACACTCTCACCTACCACTGCTTTGTAGTCACCGATCTCCTTCAGGTTACACCTTCTACACAAGATGTAGTCTACCTTTGTGCTCCTACCCTCACTCTTGTAGGTCACCCTATGTTCCTGTCTCTTCTGGAAGAAAGTATTCACTACAGCCATTTCCATTCTTTTTGCGAAGTCGACACCATCTGTCCTTCTGCGTTCCTCTCCTGGATACCAAACCCACCCATCACCTCCTCATCATCTCTGTTTCCTGCACCAACATGCCCATTGAAGTCCGCACCAATGACAACTCTCTCACTTCTGGGGATGTTCTGCATCACTTCATTCAGGTTTGACCAGAATTTCTCTTTCTCCTCCGTCTCACATCCTACCTGTGGAGCATACCCCCACTAACAACATTGAACATCACACCTTCATTTTCTAGCTTAAGGCTCATCACTCTATCTGACACTCTTTTTACCTCCAGGACGTTGCTAGCAAACTCCTCCTTCAAAATCACCCCTACTCCATTTCTCTTCCTATCTACACTATGATAGAACAGCTTGAACCCTGCTCCTAAGCTTCTAGCCTTGCTACTGTTCCACCTGGTCTCCTGGACACATGTCTACCTTCCTTCTCTGCATCATGTCAACTAATTCTCTACCTTTTCCTGTCATAGTTCCAACAATTAAATCCCAACTCTTAGTTCTAGACTCTTTGCATTTCTCTTCTCTCTCCTCCTACGGACACACCTTCCTCCTCTCCTTCTTCAGCCAACAGTAATCCAGTTTCCACTTGCACCCTGTCGGTGAACAGCACCGGTGGCGGGCGTTGTTAACCCGGGCCACGTCCGATCCGGTATGGAAGTCATTTGTCTGATTTACATGTTCTGGTTTGGCAACGTTTTACGTCGGATGCCCTTCCTGACACAACCCTCTGTATTTATCCGGGCTTGGGACCGGCACAATAATACACTGGTGCTTGTGCCCCGTTGCGGCTACATTTAACTATGTATTATGTATTAACTATTTAAATATGTATTTAACTATGTATAAGTATAAGAATTAAAAATTGGAGTGCTCTAAAATTTTTGACCAGTACTGTAATTATAACAGTGTGTGTTCACTTGAATTTAAGCATGTGAATGACCGCAATAAAAAGCCAACACCTCGAGCCTCGATTAGGATTCACCATAGCACCTGCGCATCTACTTGGTTATGAAGGAACTGCTTCAGATTAAAAAAATAAAAATGTTGTTTCAAGAAAACCAGCCAGCAAGCAGGTTAGCTGTGCATCAATAATTCCTGGCTGGTCTACAAGAGGACCTGTGACGATTTTAAACAGGAACCAATGTCTTTCAAAAGGCTCCACTTGACTGTAGCCTCCAGTTTAAATAAAGCCAGCATCCAAATTTGGCTGACCACCATTGAGGTCTCCACCACCATTGAAGAAAGGCTGTGCACCTATACCCACATGACCAAAACCACAACCAAATGTAGCTATGACATCTTGGGACACTGGCCTTTTCCTGTGTTTTAACTCAAAACAAGAAGGCTTTGAAGCATATCAGCAAAAATATATATTTTTTTATAGTTGGAGTCAAACATAGGGCTGTTTGACAATATAGGCCCTATTATTTCATACCGATATTGGCATAAAAATGTCTCCGTCTATTCCTTTTAGCTTATCCCTGCAAGGGTCGCCACAGCAAATTAATTGCCTTCATCTACAGTAACTCTCTCTTCTCCATCTTCTTCTCTCACGCCAACTACCTTCATGTCCTCTTTCATTACATCCATAAACCTCCTCTTCTTCTTCCTCTAGGCCTCCTCTTGACCTCCTGGCACTTCAAAACTCAGCATCCTTCTACCAATATATTCACTATCTCTCGTATGGACATGTTCGAACCATCTCAGTCCTCCACTCTGTACCTGACTAACGTTATGTCTGTGGTTACAGACATTAAACTTGCAATTTGAAATGACTGCAAATTATTGGTTATGCAAGGCGAAACCAAGAGTACTTCTTTCAATACTACCAATTCCCAGGGGGAAAGTCATTAATCAGAAAATTATGGAGCTGCAGTATGGAAACAGAAGAAAGGACACGCTTAAGACAATGTACAGTTGATGTGCAAAAAACAGCACTGCATGAATGTCATACGTATTCTGTATATAGTGCGATTCAGTATACACAATTGCGACACTCACGGCTTTGGTGGGTTCAGTGTGAAAACAAAATGGCTGCTTATTGCAGGACCTTCTCTTACGGATTCTGAAAGTGGCCTTTTTCTAAACTCACAGTGTCTGGGTCTCTTTGAAGCTCCACGAAGGCCGAGTATTCCAATATGCGCAACTTTGAGGAGGTGATGGTCCAGTCCTGCCACACTGGAACTGCTGTGGCTGTGGGTGTGGAAGGCCACACTTGTGGAGTTCCTTGAGCCATGCTTTGCAATGCCCAGATGTTTGCTTACTCGAGTTGTACAATGTTGTTTACAGCCACGTCGAAAAGCTAATTGCTGATGCTGTATTCATTAGCTTCACAACAAATATGTGTTAATTCCCCAACAGAAGATATGTGTTGTTACACATATTGGTATCAGTTGATATTGATTGATAACAAATCAGAAATTGAGATTTGGACAATATTGGGATGTTGGATACTGCCAAAAAAGCCAGTATCGAACAATATCAAACAATATCTACAGTGTTCCAAATTATAGCATAAAGAATCAAGACGTCATAGTATTTATTTAAATTTATTTTAAACTACATTCTTTTTTAAACAAAAAACAATGGACAAAATCATTTCT
The DNA here is from genome assembly GCA_024372805.1 of Oostethus manadensis. Lineage (NCBI taxonomy): Eukaryota > Metazoa > Chordata > Actinopteri > Syngnathiformes > Syngnathidae > Oostethus > Oostethus manadensis. The sequence continues at coordinate 604,430 of QODF01000164.1, read as the reverse complement.
TGATTATCAAAAGTATCACTATTTAGATTTTAGAACTGACTTAAAGCGCATAAAGAGGCGCTATTGGAAGTGTCGATATTTCAGTATTGATCCGTACATTAGTAGCGCACTGTCTTTAATGTGCTTGTCGCAATTTCAAGGATTTTGTGCAACAGGAGTTTATATTTTCTCAACTAATTGATTGCGTGTGGGAGATTAAGAAAAAAGAGGGTACAAAATTTGGCTATGGCAGTTCCGTCTGCCATGTCTGACATCCACCCACGCGCTCCTTGGAACAAAGGCAGGAGTGATGAGATATTGATGAGAGCTGCTTCACTAACACCTTTTTGAAATAATTTTTGGGTGAGAAGAACTTTTGCGTACATCGGTAAGTACGTTTATCCAAGTCACGATAAACAGCGCCTTTTGATGACATATATGTCGGATATATGCGACCTGACCTCCTACTGCAGTAGCATTAGATACATATCAGATTTATATCTACATACAAACAAGCCCTAAATTGCATTTGAAAAAATATAAACTGTATTGTTCACACTAATGTGAAAAAAATCAGATACAGGTGACATATTGGCAAAATAAATAGAAACTGACCTGCATAGCCATAGATACAAGCTGAAATGGAGGTGAGTGAGAAAAATCTCAAAAAGCAAAACAAAACGCAGTGACCAATGCGCTCTGTTGTGCCAACAAGTTTACAAACTATATTTAAATATTGTCCATCCATCCATCCATTTTCTTCCGCTTATCCGAGGTCGGGTCGCGGGGGCAGCAACCCAAGCAGGGAAGCCCAGACGTCCCTCTCCCGGGCCACTTCGTCTAGCTCTTCCCGACGGATCCCAAGGCGTTCCCAGGCCAGCCGAGAGACATAGTCTCTCTAACGTGTCCTGGGTCTTCCCCAAGGCCTACCGGTGGGACGTGCCCTGAACACCTCCCCAGGAAGGCTTTCGGGAGGCATCCTAACCAGATGCCCGAGCCACCTCATCTGACTTCTCTTAATGCGGAGGAGCAGCGGTTCTACTCCGAGTCTCTCCCGGATGACAGTGCTTCTCACCCTATCTCTAAGGGAGAGCCCAGCCACCCTGCGGAGAAAACTCTTTTCGGCCGCTTGTACCCGTGATCTTGTCCTTTCGGTCACGACCCAAAGTTCAGGACCATAGGTGAGGGTAGGAACGTAGATCGACCGGTAAATCGAGAGCTTTGCCTTTTGGCTCAGCTCTGTTTTCACCACAACAGACCGGTGCAAAGTCCGCATCACTGCAGAAGCTGCACCAATCCGCCTGTCCATCTCGCGTTCCATCCTTCCATCACTCGTGAACAAGACTACGAGGTACTTAAACTCCTCCACTTGAGCCAGGACCTCATCCCCGACCCGGAGATGGAACTCCACCCTTTCCCGGGCGAGAACCATGGACTCGGACTTGGAAGTGCTGATTCTCATCGCAGCCGTTTCACACTCAGCTGCGAACCGATCCAGTGAGAGTTGAAGGTGCGGCTCGATGAAGCCAACAGGACCACATCATCTGCAAAAACAGAGATTGAATCCTGCGGCCACCAAACTGAAACCCCTCAACGCCCTGGCTGCGCTCTATATTTAAATATGACACAAACCAAAACGGAAGCCCCCCAAGGAAAAGTGAGTACTTATTCGAGCATCCTGAGCCGGAGTCAAGCCAAGCAATTAGTGAGATGTCTGTATGTGTGGAAAAAGTAGCAGCAAGTCTGTCGAGGGAGGTGTGGTCGATGTATGTGACTTGCCAATCAATGAGCATATAAGCATAAGCACGAATAATTTGATGCATGTTTTCGGCAAAAATGCATTATCTGTAAAGAATACTCATCTAAAACCTGGCTCAGCACCAATAATAACGTTATTTTCTTTGAATACGACATTTTGTAAAATAACATAATTAACGTAAAGATAAGAAGGTACCTGGTGTCAAAGGCAAGAATGGTTCAATCTTTATTATGGTAACTTATGTACCTGTACCTTATAATAGGCAGTGTAACCTCTTAATTTGTCACATTTGTAAACCATTCCTAGATGTCTAGATGCTAGCTGTGTAGCTGGTAATAGACAAATGACTAATAAACCATTTCTCCTAAATGTTCGGGCCTGCGTGAGGACCTCTGACATACCAGGAACATCACATCCTTTATTGACTCTGCCTTTTAGTTTCTTTCAAAGGATAAATAATAATAAAGTCTGCATATATTACAGAGGTCAGGTTTGTGGTGGCCTTTTCTTCTGAGCACTCTGAATAGAGGAGGAGGAAGGGCCATCCTCCCTGACAGCATCCTTCACATTGATGGATTTGATGACACGCTCAATATCACAAACAATGTCATCAGGAACAACGAGCACTGCCTTCTCCTCGTCCTCCGTCACTGATGCGGCAGATAATTGTTGACCAATTTGCATGAGAAATGGTGTCAAAGCAGTTTGCCGTCCCGAACAAAGAAGTAGGCTTGTTTTTCTTTGGAACACCGCTGACAGACTATTAAACACAATGAATTGTGTGACCTTCAAAAATGTCAATGAGAATGTTATCGTGTGATCAGAGAGCAAAGTGAACAGAAGTTCTATTGTATCTAAAAGTCATATTTAAAGTCAGCAACTAAACAGTGTACAGCCACTCAGGGTTCAGTAACTTTCACTAACGAGTAGGAAATTGCTAATAAGCTACAGTATTAATATTTTGGGATGTGATGTTTCCCTTCACCAACACAAAGTAGCGCAACTGCAATCCATTATCGCTCATTAGGTCTCGGGTGAACACAGGTTTGATCAAATTACCCGTGAAAAAGACAACCCCGCCTGCCGCCACCACCGCCACGGCTTTAACTCTTTTCAATTTCATGAACTCTTTGTAATTGATTCAGGACTGCCTTCCACCAGCTGGTGTCAATCCATCACCGCTGCTGCCCGCACGGGTGTAATGCAGCCCCCCTCCAGTTACAGGGCACGGCACCCCCTCCGCTCCTCATGTCCATTCCCCTTGCAAAGACGGATTATATTGACCTGCACTGAACACGCAAAACCAACAGCCGTCAGCAAGCAGGAAATCTACTAACTAACTACTACTAACACGTGTATGCAAAATCCACGTTTCTCCTTTTTGATGGTGGAGTGCTTTTAGTCTTAGTGGAAGATAATGCTGTCTTGCACACCACAGTCTAAAAACTGCTGGTTTATTTTATCAATCCCAATTGTTGAGCTATGAAATGTTTAACCCCATAATGTGTTATTTAGCTGGGACTTGGGCTTTGACACTGTTGGTTTATTTCAAATATTCAGCCACGGGGGTTATGAAATGTTATGCCCATTTTTGGTTATTACCTAAGCTCAATGTGGTTGGCCCAGCACATGGGTTATTTTTGACATTATCACGTCAATAGATGTACCCCACAACGAGACTCCAAAGGTTGTGTGTGGGCTGGATGTTTTCACTGCTTTAGTGTAAGGAGCCTTTTACAATGCCAGATGACAACGTGCAGGTTCTGAGTGAGAAAAGTTTATTTTTGCATCCAGAGTTCCGTTTGCTACTTGTCATCTAACTGTAAACTAAATAAGTGTATCAATAAACGTATCACACATATGCAGTTGGAATTGCATGGGTGACTACATTTTCTTTAATCACAAGTACGGGCAATACAGTTTGTTGGCGTTTTTTTGCAACGTGTTCATCCCATTAAAAAAGTTTGCCAAGCTTCATCCATTTCTCAATTATGGGGCAAAATTGTCCAGTGATGTATTGCATCAGTAAATGTAAATTTTTTTTTATCTTTGGGTTCTTTATTGGCTTTAGGTGAATGTCGATCCATTCATTTTATTCTTTTATTTTTTATTTTTTTTAATTTAGTTAACAGACCATTTATTCCCTAACCCCAAGATCACACACAAAATGCTGGTAAAAGCCTGTGCTTCTGAGTGTTGCTGTAAATGTGTTCCCTTGGGGAGCTGAGTGAGGGGCAGCACTGTACAAAATTCAGAACTTATTTTGACAATGACCTCTACATTCCAATTTAATTCTTGAATTTGAATTGCAGTTGCAAACAGGAAGCAGAATTTCAATTTAAATTAAAATTTCCTGAAATAGAACTGAAATTCCATGAAATTCAAAGAAATTAATGATGCATAATTCATAATTCAGGTGGTCGGAACAATGACGCTTTATAGTAAATATGTAAAACATTTGTTTTAGAAAATTATTAATATATTATTATATTTAATTATGGTTTTTTTTTAATCACAAATTCAAATTGAAAACCTACTCAAGGAAATCAGATCCATGAAACTGTTAAAGCGTTCAAATTGTTGGCTAGAACACCACTTCATCTCCCAGATTACCATGCTTTATCCAAGTTTTTAAAATGGCTGACCAAACATTATGGAAATTTTGCTTGCAGTACAATAGTGAAATAAATTTATGACAATTACGTGCGTATGTGGGCTACACTGCCAATGCAGTTGTCAGCATATGAACTGAAAATCATCCAGGAACTTTGCGAGGAAATCACAGACATAGACTTTGTCAGGTAGACAAAGCTTTTGGAATCGCATCAAGCTCTGTTATTCCTTGTGTCAGAGGATTAAGACATGCAATCAAACATGTGAAGGTGACTGGTTTGTGTCTAACTCACAAAGCTCATTTGGGAGACAGCTAGTAAAATTTGAGGACATGGAATGCTTTCAGATGGCTGCAATGATTGATCCCAAATTTAAATTAGAATGGTACAACGGTGAAGAGCAGATCATTATCAAAAATCTTTATGACGCAAAAGCTGTTCAAAAGTTTGTCTGTTTCTTCAAAAGTCAATGCCCCCTCTGACATTAGTATTCAATAGGGGTGTAACGATTCATTCACTACATCGATGTATCAATTTATATTCATATGATCCAACTACATCGAACTGTGTTCACCAAATTGCCATTTCAGACATATACTGATCCAACGATCAAAAGGTAATCAATCGACTGAATTGATACTAGGAAATGAAGCATTGGATTTAAGCACGCCAGGTTTGATATAGATTTTTTTTTTTTGCTTTTTTAGTGAAAATATGTTAAACATTAACCTAGAAACAGTTTGATTTGGTATTAGTTGATTAGTCTTGCCTGTTGACTGTGTTTTCATTGGTATACATGCTGGTTATCTAGATGACTTCTTCCTCTTCAATTTGGTATGGGATTTATGTTGAGTGTTGGACCACACACAAAGTCCAACTGGAAGCCTTTCAAACTCATGGATGGGAGCTTCAGGACAAGTTAAATGGTATGTAGCGATGTGAACATATGTAAAGGTACTGTATGTAAACAAATTATATTGTGCATATGCTGATGTTGAATGGACCAGGAATGGGGGGTGTGTCATTTAGGAGACAGTTTTTGAAACTGACGTTGTATATTTCTTTTTTTTTTTGTCTTGTCCAGCATCATAAGAGTTGAATGGGAGTCAAGCTGCCTTTAAGTGCTAAACAAAATTGCTTTGCCAAGGGAGACTTCATAATCCAAATGAGTCTCCCTTGACATTTGACTGCGTCTATTATGAATTTTGTTGAACCGCTTTCGATGCTGGACCTGACCTGAAAAGGGACGGGTGGGGGGTGGAGTGGGGGGATATAAGAAAGGGTGCAAAAGAACCTAACAGACATATTTAAATTATATTATAAACAACCAGAACAGTCACAGAGCAAAATGAGCAAAAATACAGGAAAACCCTAAGCGGCATAGATA
>QODF01000164.1:566309-598284 GCA_024372805.1 Oostethus manadensis | reverse complement strand
ATGCAGGCGAAGCTCTGCCGGAGATGAGAGTTGAAGACTCGACGAACGGGAGATTCTGCCAGACGTTCCCAGCACACCCTCACTACGCGTTTGGGTCTGCCAGGTCTGTCCGGCATCCTTCCCCGCCATCTAATCCAACTCATCACCAGGTGGTGGTCAGTTGACAGCTCAGCCCCTCTCTTCACCCGCGTGTCCAGAACATGCGGACGCAGGTCTGATGATACGACCACAAAGTCGATCATAGACCTGCGACCTAGGGTGTCCTGGTGCCAAGTGCACTTATGGACATCCTTATGTTCGAACATGGTGTTTGTTATGGACAAACTGTAATTCGCACAGAAGTCCAGCAACAACACACCGCACGGGTTCAGGTCAGGGAGGCAGTTCCTCCCAACCACGTCCCTCCAAGTCACACTGTCATTTTCACTGGCGTTGAAGTCTCCCAGTAGAACTATGGAGTCACCAGAAGGCGTGCTCTCCAGGACCCCTCTGATAAACTCCGAGAAGGCTGGGTACTCTGAACTGCCTTTCGGCGCGTACGCACAAACCACAGTCAGGACTTTCCTTTTCCCCAGCCCTAAGGCGTAAGGAAATAACCCTCTCGTTCACCGCGGATGACTCCAGCACAGAGGCACCAAGCCGGGGGGCTAATAATAAGCCCATACCAGCTCGCCACTTCTCCACAACTCCAGAGAAGAAAAAGGTCCAGCCCCTCTCAAGTAATTTGGTTCCAGAGCCCAAACTGTGGGTCGAGGTGAGTCCGACTATATCTAGTCAGAATGTCTCCGCCTCTTCCACAAGCTCGGGCTCCTTCCCCACCAGAGAAGTGACATTCCATGTCCAATGAACCAGATTTGGCCGCCGAAGACCAGGTCGCCCGGACACCCGCCCTCGACCACTGCCCAAATCACACAGCACCGGACCCTTATGCTTGCCCCTGCAGGTGGTGGGTCTGCAGGGGGGAGTTCCCTGTTGCTTCTTTTCTGCCTGGCCTTGCCAGGCCCCAGGAACTTAAATGTGGATTGCAAAAATTAGAGCGGAAATGCCATTTGTTGAAACATCAGTCAGCATAGAAAGACTTTTAAAATGTACAGAAAGGCACTCTGTAATTCCAGAGTAGGTTATTATTGAGCTTTATTTGGAAAAAAAAAGCCGGGAAAAGAATTTTAACCACAGCAATGACCACGAAATTGGCCACCACCAGGGGGCGTTTCACCGCTGCCAGCCATTCAAACAGTAGTTAAAATGAGTGACCAAACAGGTATGGCAAAAAAGTAATGTCATTTTTTATTGTAAATGGGTAAACACTGTAAGTATGAAAAGAACCAAGCGTGTTATGTTGGTTTATATCTGCCAGCTAATAGTAACATTAGCTTGTTAACAGTAATATTATGTCCTGCTAGCGTTAGCTAAGCAGCTATTTTGCATGGTGGTTGGGAGAGGCGCTAAGCTAGGTGCTGTGTAGCTAACGTTAGCATCGTTGCTAACACTATAAAGTTATCGTTGATGAATGATATGAATTATTTTGCTGGATAGTGTAAAAGTTAGTGGAATAAGCTGCTGTAAATACATGACTTCAACCAAAATAAGTATAAAATATCTTGCTGAGATGCAACAATTTGTTAAACCATTTTTGAACCGCATTTGCTTTGGAGTGATGCCAGTTTTGTGTACTAACCTGTTCTCCTTTAATGGTTTTTCTCCTGGTACTCCCCTTTACTCCCACATTCCAAAAACATGCATGTTAGGTTTATTGGCAAATCTAAATTGTCCATCAGTATGAATGAGTGTGAATATTTGTCTGTCTTTGTCTATCTGCGCCCTGCGATTGACTGGCGACCAGTCCAGGGTGTACCCCGCCTCCCGCCCAAAGTCAGCTGGGATAGGCTCCAGCCTACCCACGACCCTAATGAGGATAAGCGGTATAGAAAATGGATGCATGAATGACTACTGTTACAGCTATTAACAAACTAAATGGAGTTTATTTAATTTGATTTACCTTCATTCCACTCGTTTACCGCTTACTCCATTTCACCACATCTTCAAGCAACAAGCTCACCCAGTCCTTTCCTGCATCCTTGAGCTGAGTTGGTCATACGTCTTGTTGGTACTGCAATACCATGAGAGCTGTCTGTTTAGTACTTAAGATGTTCAAGTATAGAGTACAGTGGGTATTTTCAATGTTCTGCTCGTTTATTGCCCGTCTATTATCTTGTTTAAAGCATAGGAAAATGTACATGCAGGATATTGATTTGATTTTTTCATTTGTTGATGTTAATATGATGAAGTGTTAGATTTTATAAACAGTTTTTTTTTAACAGCAATAAAAATGGTAAATTCAGCATTTTTGTCATTGTTTTTTACTTATCAGATAGTGTGGTAAATTCACAGTTAACATGTCACATTTACAGCATTGTAATCTCGCAGTTAATTACTGGCTAATATTTGCTTTTCTTTCAGGATCTCACGTTGTCGTCGCGGCATGGTGTAATGACCCAGAGGATGCATAGAGATGGACGTCAGGAGGTAAGGTTTTCAGGAATCTTTTAATAATAATGCTGTGAAGCAGCGGCAGGAACAAAATAACGATACGACAGGAAGGAAAAAGTAACAGGAGACAATGAGCCAACGCCCGACTGGCGCACGCACCTGAACATAAATAGCCAGGAACTAAATGAGGAACAGGTGCTCGTTATTAACGCTCGTTATTAAAGTGACTAAACTAAGAAACAGCCCAGAAAACACATGAAAATAACACAGGAACACCAACTAGAACGAAACCAAAACTGTCACGAAGACAAACATACAGATCGTGACAGTACCCCCCCCCTCTGAGACAGATCCCAGACGTCCTAAAAGTCCAACCACAAGAAGACGGGAAGGGTGGCGGGAGGTCAGGTGGTGGGTCCCCGGCAGAACCCCTCCGGAGGTCGGCCGGGACAGAGACCCAAGTGAGGCCGGCGAGACCCCTCCGGGGGTCGGCCGGGGCTACGACGCATGCGAGGCCGGCGAGACCCTTCCGGGGGTCGGCCGGGGCGACGACGCAGGCAGGGCCTAAGCAGGACTGGAACCTTGGGCATTACTGGAAACGCTGGAACGCACTGCGCCGTGGGAGCCGCAACAGGAAGGCCCGGAGGCGCGACAGGAAGGCCCTGCGCCGTGGGAGGCGCGACAGGAAGGCCCTGCGCCGTGGGGGGCGCCACTGAAACGCCCTGCGCCGTGGGGGGCGCGACAGGAAGGCCCTGCGCCGTGGGGGGCGCCACTGAAACGCCCTGCGCCGTGGGGGGCGCCACTGAAACGCCCTGCGCCGTGGGGGGCGCCACAGGAGGCGCTTGAGCCGACGCCCTGGGAGGTGCCACAGGAGGCGCTTGAGCCGGCGCCCTGGGAGGCGCCACAGGAGGCGCTTGAGCCGGCGCCCTGGGAGGCGCCACAGGAGGCGCTGGAGCCGACGCCCTGGGAGGCGCCACAGGAGGCGCCACAGGAGGCGCGACTGGGACCAACGCCCTGGGAGGCGCCACAGGAGGCGCGACTGGAACCGACGCCCTGGGAGGCGCCACAGGAGGCGCTGGAGCCGACGCCCTGGGAGGCGCCACAGGAGGCGCGACTGGGACCGACGCCCTGGGAGGCGCCACAGGAGGCGCGACTGGGACCGCCGGAGTCTTGCAGCGCGGCGCCGGTATCGGCAGCTGCTGGGCTGCTGAAGCCAGCGGAAACTGCCGAGGCCAGTGAGTGGGCGGAGTCCCGCAGCAAGGTGCGGCTATCGGCAGCGTATGGGCTGCCGAAGCCAACGAAAGCTGCCTAGGACGAGGAGTGGGCGGAGTCCTGCAGCGAGGTGCCGGTTTCGGCAGCTGGCGGGGTGCCAACGTTGACGAAAACTGCTGAGGATGAGGAGGGGGCAGAGTCCTGCAGCAAGGTGCCTGTATCGGCAGCGGCTGCACGTCCTCCACCGCCAGACAGGACGTACTAGCCCCCCCTCCCGAAGGCGGATACCAGACGCCGTCCTCGTCCGCCCCAGGAACCAGGGAAGGGTGGAGGAAGGCTTGGAGGAGGGCATGTGACTCACCCCGTCGATGTCCCCGGGTCGGCACCGCCGGGTTTCTCCGACGCCGGCGGGCCGGGCTGTGCGTGGCGTGTCCCGGCCACACCCACGCTATCGGAATCAGCGTGCCGTCTGGCCCCCACACCATGTCCTCCAGCTCCTCCGGCGTAAACCTGGCGGACTCCTCCTCTATTGCCTTAAATATTTGGAGTGTCCAGAGGTCGCTCTCCGCGAGGTCGAGTTTGTCGGCTCATTCTGTCCTGTTGTCGTCGCGGCATGGTGTAACGACCCCGAGGATGCAGAGAGCTGGACGTCAGGAGGTAAGGTTTTCAGGAATCTTTTAATAATAATGCTGTGAAGCAGCGGCAGGAACAAAACAACGATACGACAGGAGGGAAAAAGTAACAGGAGACAATGAGCCGACGCCCGACTGGCGCATGCACCTGATCATAAATAGCCAGGAACTAAATGAGGAACAGGTGCTCGTTATTAACTAAGTGACTAAACTAAGAAACAGCCCAGAAAACACATGAAAATAACAACACAGGAAAACCAATTAGAAACCAAAACTGTCACGAAGACAAACATACAGATCGTGACACAGGAAATATGTAAAACTACAGGCCATTTACTCTGACTTATGTACAACAAGGCACTGTGATTCTGTAGTTACAACACTTTAATTAAACTACAGCAAATAATAGTAACTGTATTGTAATTAGCTGTACAATCTCAGCTGTGAAATTACTATAAATTACTGTGGCGATACGCCACAGCAATTACAGTACCTTGACTTACGAGGTTAATTCCTTCCCAGACCTAGCTCGTAACTTGATTTACTCGTATGTCAAAACAATTTTCCCCATAAGAAATAACGAAAATGCCATTAATTAGTTTTAGTGTCCTCAAAAACCACACCAATTTTTATTGTTTATACGTTTTTGAATAAGAATGATGTGTCTACACACTCAATAATGTATGAGAAACTTACATTAAAACATAATAAAAGAAAGTGTGAAGAAATAAACATGTTTTCTTAAGTGTACTTTACCTTGAAGAGCAGACGGAGGTGTTTGTCCCCGTAAATGCTCGTCGATAAACTCGTAAGTTAATGCACTCATAAATCAAGGTACCACTGTACTGTAATGTTACTGCAATTATTAGCCAGTAATTTACTGTAAAAAATGTACAGTGTTTCCGCTAATTGTCTCTTTAAAGGATATTAATACAGTACTACCCGAAAAATTAGAATACTAAGTAAAGGTTTTGGCAATTTACCATAAAAGATGAAACCAGGCTGACAAAACGTCATAGCGCTATCGATCCATCTTTTGTAGTTTTAACAGAGGCCTGAACTCAACTTTTGATGACTATGGACACGACTTGACAACATCATAAAAGTTTTGCAACTCAACATGGACTTTGACATCAATCACGGGGATTGAACTTTAGTCTATCTTGGAAATATTGAAATTTTCATTGATGTGTTGAGTAAAATGTGTCCCCATTTAAAGAATTCAACTGATGTGATTTGTTATGTAATTTTCAGCAACACAATGCATCTATTCACATTCAATCAAGTTTCAGAACAAACAATGAATGTGTGCATTAAATAAATTAATGCTATGACGGCACTCTTTTTCTGAAGTCTTTTCACGCTGATCTTATTTTGTTTAAAAAAATCGAAATGCATTCATTGTAGTTTAATAGATTGTTACATTGTTAAAATAGCATTTTATTTGGGGGATTCGAACATTTCAGGCCTATGACTCGACCTTTTTTCTGAGACTAGGCTTGTCACGATAACAATTTTTGCCTGACAATTGTTCTACAAATGTTCGTCAATAGTCAATGCTATTGATATTTTTTATTAATCATATCTTTGTAATCACTTCAATTTGTCCAAAGTATTTAACATTGTTTAAATTATTATGTGGTTTGTTTCATTGATTTAAAAACTCCTGACATTCTAATTACAGACAGACAAAGACAAAAACTCAATGAAAATAAAATGCACTCTGTCTCTTATATCAAAAAGTGCACTTTAATAGAATCATAACAAACAAATCTAAAAAATACACCCTGTCTGTTAAGAAATAGGACACTCCAATAAAAGCCACACAAACACACACTTATGTACTGTATTGTTAAACTAATGCACGGGGTCATATTTGAGCCGGACCACATATCTGTGGTGACGGAGTAAAATGCATGTTTCTGATGCCCTTCTCTAATCTTGTCTCCATTCATTCCATTATAGAACCAATGCACACAGACACATGCAGAGGGAATCTCTCTGTCATCTAGCCTATGTGGTAACAAGAGACAAGGAAAACAAACGTCAATTTATTGAGACTGACTAAATTATTGATTTTTTTTAATCGTTTGATAATCGATTTATCAATGATTATGACAGGCCTACTTGACTTTAAACTTGAATGTCTGTATTTGAGACTTGAGACTCACTTGAGACTGACCTGCTCCCCGGCCGCACGGTGGATGAGTGGGCAGCATGTTGGCCTCACAATCTGGAGGTTCGGGGTTTTCCTGTGTGGAGTTTGCATGTTCTCCACGTGCGTGTGTGGGTTTTCTCCGGGTACTCCGCTTTCCTCCCACATTCCAAAAACATGCATGTTAGCTTCATTGGCCACTCTAAATTGTCCATTAGATTGTGAATGTTTGTTTGTCTATATGTTGCCTGCGATTGACTGGCGACCAGTCCAGGGTGTACCCCGCCTCTCACCCAAGGTCAGCTGGGTCCCGCGACCCTAATTAGGATAAGTGGTATAGAAAATGGGTGGATGGATGACCTGCTCCCACCTCTAATTGCAGTCACTCTCAGCAGTAACCCATGAAGGAACTCCGTATTTGTTGGATTGCCTTATTAGAAAGTACTTTGTTAACTTACTTTGTGCGGACAACGCACAACTTTATTTGGCAATGAAACCCGAAGAAAGTACTAGTTAGGGATGATCAGCATACTAGTTTTAGACAAGTATCCATAATTGTGATGAAGGAAAATCCTCATTGGGTAACTACTTATGTATTCACTACTAAAGAATGCGGTGCATTTGACAAGACAGTGCTGTAAACGGTTTGTGTTGCATTGGTCACTGCCTGTTTTGTTTTTTTCTGCTGGCTTCTAATTTGGCTGATGATATGAAGTCATTTGGAAAACTTTGCTTGTGGTGCTTTTGAGAAAAATACAGTGAACAAGGCTGACAGATTATTTCCCTGTTTACCATAACCGGATGTTTGCAAGAATCACCAAACTTCACACAGATGACTAAAAAAGTAATTGAAGTCTTACAGATCACATACACAATTTGTTTCTTAAACTTGAAGCTGTTCTGTAAAAAGTTCAATAAAGCAACTTTTGATCAACCCATGTCAATTTCAGACTTAAAATAGTGTACCTATTTAAACCACACCCATTTCCGTTAAATCACGCCCACTTCCAGTTATGCCCCGCCCATTCCGAGTTGCATGTTTTCACGAGGGAGCTAACAACGGATGTTATGGGACCCACCTATTTCAACAATAAAGCCCTAAAAATTCACCAACAATGTTCCATGTACATAACTAACCTGTAAATTTACAAGCTACAGTGAAATTGTTATTGGAGGAGCTAACACGAAAAACAATAGCTGTGTCTCATTTCAGGGTCTGCTTCTTTCAGAGAGTTCCTTGTGAGAGTTCTCTAGCTGCAGCTCCAGCAACGTGAAATGGAACTTTCTTGCCTTTGGAAAACACTTCCTGGTTGTGTCGCGTGGTCGCACCCTTTCGCTTTTTGCCATTTGCTGGATAAAAAAATGTTGGACACCTAACAAATGATGAAATAATAGCGCCAAAATATTTATTTTGTGATTATGTGTTGCATGAAACTTAGAAGAGTAGGCATCCATTTGCAGATTTATCTCCAGCTCAGAGAGAAACCTTGTATTTTTAATTAAAATAATAATTAATGAGTATTAGTTTTAGTTAGTTAACTCATTTGTACAGCACTTTGGTCAACAAGTCTTTTAAAATTGCCATTACATATAAATTTTAGCATTGAGATGTTTGGATATCTACCAATTATGTTTCAATTCATTTCATTCATTATTGTATTACCCAATTATTCTTTAAATGGATGGTTCATGATTCTCTTTTCTGGGCAAGTCAGACCATTGAAAACTATTTTTATTTTAAAGTTATGTCACGATCTGTGTTTTTATTCGTGACAGTTTGGTTTTGTTTCCGGTTAGTCTTCCTGATTTCATGTTTTTTCCCTGTCTGCCTGGATTCTTCTCCCTTGGTTAATTACGCGCCCCTGTTCCTTGTTTAGGTCTCGCTATTTATGTTTGGGTGTGCGCGCCAGTCGTCAGTTCATTGTTTCTTTTCCATGTGTCGTGTTGTTTTCAAGTGGCTGCCGCTGCTTCGCAGCATCTTTATTAAGGATTCCGCCTACCTTACCCGCCTGTCGTCCAGCTTTCTGCATCCTTGGGGTCGTTACACCATGCCAAGGAACCGACAACGTAACAAGTTTTGCATTAGTTCATAGAATATTTTAATTGTACTTAGTTTGTAAATAATTACTTTGTCTTCTTAGTTTGTTTTATATAAAAGTCTTAGTAGCGTATTGACAGTCAATCAGCTTTGCAAACTTACTTGATGGATGATGTGCTGGACATAAACCCTGAAATACGCTGGTTACACTCCAGATGATGTCCCAGAAAGACACAAGTCGCCATGGTTCATATATAAACACCACACACTCCTACTAAGCTAAAAATGCACAGACTGACTTTTTATTAACAAATAGTCTCTTCTCCTTACAATTTAGCACTTGACAATTTTTTAAACTTGTTATAAATGGTAGTAGTTTAAACTGTACATGTGTTATATGGAATGGCAATGGAATAGATTCATTGGTGTAGCAGAATACGCACTTCTCAAAAAAATTAGAGGAACACTTTTTACTCAGAGTATAGTAACTTATCAGTCAAACTTCTGGGATATTGATCTGGTCAGTTAAGTAGCAGAGGGGGTTGTTAATCAGTTTCAGCTGCTTTGTTGTTCATAAAATCAACAACAGGGGAGGCAACAATGAGACAGACCCCAAAACAGGAATGCTTTTCCAGGTTGACTGGACTCCCTATCTCTTTTGGCTGATTTTTTTACTGACTGACTTTCTATTGCTGTAGGTTGCACAATTAGTTCAACTTCTTGGGGATGGCACATCAATATAAGAAGGTTTGCTGTGTCTCCCAGCACATTTTCAAGAGCATGAAGGGGATTCCTGGAGACAGGTAGTTACTCCAGGAGAGCTGGACAGGGCCGTAGAAGGTCCTTAAAACCTCAGCAGGATCGGTATCTGCTCCTTTGTGCAAGGAGGAACAGGATGAGCACTGCCAGAGCCCTACAAAATGACCTCCAGCAGGCCACTGGTGTGAATGTGTCTGACCAAACATTCAATAACAGGGTCCATTAGGGTGGCCTGAGGGTCCGACATCCTGTAGTGGACCCAATGCTCACTGCCCAGCACCGCAGTGCTTGATTGGCATTTGCCATAGACCACCAGAATTGGCAACTACGCCACTTGTGCCCTGTGCGCCTCACCGATGAGAGCATCCTAATAATTATGGCACAGGAACTTCATGCAAGCGACGGTAGTGTCAGCACATTATTAACATACCCAGGTAAAAAAACAACCGACCCTGCAAAGCTGTAGTGTATATACAGGTACTGTACATTTTTACTTATTATACACTGTTTGTGCATACTCTGTTGTCCTTGAACTTGTCGTAAGTCCATTTACTCCTGGAATGTTCTGAACAGAAAAAACAAGATCACATTAACAACAGTGATGTTAACAGTCATTAAAGTTATTAATGTTGTCCTGAAGCAATACTAAGTAACTCCATCCTGTCCATTTACTTACGTAATAATTTATACCACAAATGATAAACTATCTCACAGGCACCTATGAGTCACAAATGAAGTCAAAGAATTACGTCTTTATTTCCAAAGAGAAAAAGCTCCATGAATGAGGCTGTCTCCACAACTGCACTGTCCGGGTATGAGCTTTGCTGTCTGGGTAAAAGGAGAGCGAGCGGCACGGTGGTCGATCCTAATTATGGTAGTCGAGGTGTCGTAATTTAACACAAATTTACTTTTGAAACGTCACACAAAGCTTTATATATACAACGCTATATATAAAACGTTCCAAGTCGCTCTTTTTTTTCCGTGTAGCTACGCCATGTTGAAATATTTTTTTCAGATTGGGGCGTGCAAACGTTCTTGGGATCTGGAATTTATTTGGCTGAGTAACACAACACCTCGCTAGTCTCAGCGTCACTCACAACGCCTCAAGCCACTGCCAAGCGGCCACTGCAGCTGGCTGTACTGTCTGAGTTTTTAAAAGTTAACGCAAGTTTATAAATGATGATGTGCACGTGTATTATAGAAGGTGTGTCAATAAATGAAAGTAAGTAATACAGTAATAATAATGTTATTATGAAAGTACCCGCTAACCTGCTGCGTAATGATACAGCGTGTATATAAAACAATAAAATGTTGTTAAAGGTTTTTATTCTTGAAACAGGTGAATCCCACAATGTGCACTGTTAAATCCCTCATGCTAACTAACTTTGTGTCTTTAGAACGCAGAAACATTTGTTCATGTTTCACATAAGGATTGTGGATGATGGGCCAAATTCCCCCAAAAGGTGTAGTTTTTCTTTAAAGACATCATGCAGTGGATGACTGCTAACTTGTTAATTATACCTCAGAGGCAAGCTCTCCAATGATTTTCACCACCATAAGGAACATTGACATCACATTCATTTACACACTTCAAGTCAAGAACAGTATTTTTTACTTGCGAAATATAAAAAAACTGAAACCCCCTGCTGCTTGCTGATGTCAAAAAACTAGTTAATGCTTTTGCAACCTTGAGACTGGCTTATTCCAACTCTCTAACAGGTTGCCCAAGCAAGTCTGTTAACACCCTGGTCAAAAATGCCACTGCATGAGTTCGAACAAGAATATGGCATCCAAAATGTGCTTCTCCGTGCTGCAGCATAAATAGACAGTTGAAGGACCATTGTTAATCTCTTGAACAGTTCTCCTGCAGCTTTTTGCTCCATCCTTCCATGAGACATGTCAATCAGCGCTCTAAGAAAGAATACTCATCTCCAAGGGAGATTACTTGTCATCAGAGGATGGAGAAATTTTCAAATCCTGGTTCTTTTTTCCCCTTGTGCTGAACCACTGTCGCTGAGGGCTGCCAGTGTAGCCTTCTCTTCCTCCTCTGTGATTAAAGAGGGCGATTGAGTGTGTTTGTGTTGGACGCAAAGAGGCTCATTACAATGCGCTCACATGTTGTTGGAAATAGCTTTGGCCAGGACTTGTAATCCCAGATGTGCTTAATGAGGGTCCAACCAGCCTCTTCATGGGTTCGAAGAGCAAGTCAGACCTGGAGGGTGGTGGAGAGAACGTGTGAAATAACTTTCTCCAAGCGGCACAACAATCTTCACATTGATGGAAAAATTATAATAACACTGACGTGGGTTTGGCCTCTGTTGATGTCAAGATGGAATGAGAAAGTATGGAGATTGTTACAAGAATGCAGCAGTTACGGTGATGAAGTGAAGCGAGGAGGCTCTCAGGCACTTTAGTTAGCCTGGATTATTACTACATCTGATAACAAAAGAACACTTTCCCTGTAAATAAATTTAAACGTGCTTTTGTGACACTGCAATTCACTTCAATCTCCTGTATTGCATTCAGTGAATATGTAGCCATTGTTAGAGGTTACTCAAATAGAATACAATGCAACTAGAAAAGCACTCGGAGAGCGTAGACCTTCGCCAAGTGCCATAGTTCCCCCCATATTGTGAGTCACACCAAAGTACTAATCCTACATTTTCCAATTTCAAAGGTCCCTTATATTTCATATTCTGGATCATAGTATTCAGAATTATTCCATTATCTGGATTAGTCTTTGATATTTTGTAGATCCTGTTGAAACTTGTCCTGTTTGTGCTATGATAATTTTTTGTGGAGTTATATGCACAAATGCCTAAAATGGTCACATCTCGCAATGTTATAGAATCCTTTAAAAAATCTTGGATCCAGAAGGTTATCTCGATCACCCCAAAATGTCATCAGTTTTTCCGTATCCCATTTCTGACAGTTCCTGAAAATTTTAGCCAAACCCAGTCAGAACTTTTCATGTTATTTTGAACCCAAATAGATAAACGTGGGCAAAAACATAATCTCCCTGGCGGAGGTAACATTTGATGTTATTGTTGCTTGGAAATAACAGTTTTGAATAGTGATGGACATGAAATACATGTTGTTTTTTGCTTTATTTCTTTTCATTATCAGGTCATATGATTTGCATTTTTGATGGCTTTATCCATAGTGTAGCCAAATTTGGCTGCCTTCCTCGTCCTGGTGAAAATGTGCACATTTTCTACTGTTCATTGGACATGAGCCCACAAAATTGCACCCCATAAAATATTTTGAAAATTCATCCCCCAAAGCTAGCATTTTGTACACATAGATGTTAATTCCAAAATAAAACACACAAAAAAAGTTTAATGAAACCATGCCCAAAAATGCATGGGCGGTGAGCTATTTTTGCCTTTAGTTTAGCCTCCAAAACTCACACTGGAACAACTTGTCCCAGACAATTTGTCCCATTACTAAACTTGAGCCAAATATGCTAAACAGATCCACAATGCTAAATTGCAAAGAATTCAAGTTTTTGTTTGCCTCACACTTCTTCAGTGTGATCAAGGTCTACCCTGGAAAGATCCTCTTATCCTCTAGTTTTGTTCTTGTGTGACCTCTCCAAAAGTCTAAACAGACACAGCCTTCATACAATTGTATGCTCAAAGGCATTTGTAAAATTCAGGTTTGAATGTTTATTTTTGCTGTTGGAATATAACGCATGAAAAGAGGCGAAAGTGGGTGTAATTTGAATTTATTGGACATAAATGTCCCAGCTTCCAAAGTATGTAGACTAAACTATCCATGGAACAACAGTCTGATGCCTAATTGAGAGAAAAATCCTTGTTCACGTATACATCTTCCCACGGGAGGACATGTGCGGTTCATGAAAATCCACAGGGTTGTTTTTCTTCTTTCTTTTATTGGCTTTTTCAATTAATTTGCTTATTACATTTTCATCCTCCAGCTTCTATCCGGTCCAGAGGAACTGTTTCCTTGTTGCCGGGAGACCACGGGCTTTATCACAGTCATTCATCCTTGCAGGGCTCTCGGTGGACATCGCTTGTTGTTGCGGTGACATAGTGCTTGTCCTCTTCCAGTCACACATTAACCAAATAATTACTCACACTACAAATAGAGGTTGAGTCTTAGAATTAGTCTGAGGAGGAAACAATTAGTACTCAGAAGACAATGGCGACTTAAGGAAAAATCTCGAAGAAAATGAAAACATGCTGTGTGCTTGTCAAGGAGGAGTTAGAAGATGCCAATGTGACGAATAAAAAACATAGGTGTTTTGTCTGTTTGTTTGGACAGCAATGGTTTTAATGGCCAAAGACATTTTTAAGAAAAGATTGCAAAGTGAAAATAAAACTGCTAATTTAAAAACTCATTGCATTTGTGCAAGAGAAGGAATGTATTAAAATGTCTACACTGATACGAAACGTATTTATATTCTATCCGTAATGTTTATCGAATGTGATTAAAAACCACTAAAAGTGGTCTAAATTGCAGTATGAAGGCTAGATTTTAGACAGCACACTTGTATGTTTAGTGTCTCAGGACACCCTTAGACCTGACATAGAGACATCACCAATTCACTGGGCTGTCATTTTGTATGTCAAAGTAATAGAAAACTTTGTCAACAACTTCTGTGTTTTTAACTAAGTTATCTTGTAAACTTGTGTTTTTTTTAGCAATTCTGCAAAACTTTTTTTCCAAGACATAGAAACTGTCTGAGTGTCCTCCTGTTCTCCTCCAAGCTGTCAAGTTTTTCTTGCGCTGGCAGATGGTGTGATGAGTAAAAAGCCTTTGAAAAAAACACTTTCAACATTTTGTCTCCTGGCCTGTTAAACACAGGTGACAACCACAACACCTTGAGTGATTTGTGCATGTGAGCAGTGAAAGCTGAAGCATTTGACATGCCTGCATTTGCGTCTCTGCAACATTTCCAAAGATCACAGTATTGACACGATGGCCTGTTGGGTCTTTTAATGAGAAAAAGTAGTGTGGTATTAAACCTGCAGCATATGAGATGTGGCTTTAATTCAGTGCTGTATAGGAGACAATTAAAATGGAATTGAAATTGATTTATATTCAGGGAATAAATTAAAGTGTAATATTAAGCCGGTGATATATAGTCCCATTAGAAACTCATTGTTTGTTTCTTTCCTCCTGCTGTGCATTTGTTGCATTTGTCACAGTCCTAAATAGAGACACTAAGCAAGGCTCGAGTGCATGCTGTGGTCATGGCAATGAGTACACGCAGCAGCATACAAAGGCTACGTTCACACTGCAGCGTAGGATTCCCAATTTGGATATTTTATTTAAAATCTGATGTTTTACATAATTAAACCGATTTTGATACTGAATAAAATTCAGGCTTGTACCAATTCAGTATTACGTGCAAATTCATCTGTGTCTGGTAAATGTTAAAACATAGTGTACAGTATTTCAAATCATAGCATAAAGAATACAAAACATCCTAGTCATTTATTGATTTACGTATTTTGAACGGTGAAGTATATTGAGGTAATGGGGTGTTTATGAATTTAGCCAAGGTAATATAAAACATCAGAAAAAACAGACAAAATCATATACCTGAAGTATCAAAAGTATCACTATTTTGATTTCAGAATCAACTTTAGCTCATTAAGAGCTGGTATTGGAGATATCGAGATTTCGGTATCGGTCCACACATTACTAGCGGGCCCTCTTTAACGCGATTTCAAAAAATTTTATGCAACGGGAGTCAATATTTTCTTAACCAAATGATTCCGTATAGAAGGTGAAAATAGATGGCAAGATTTTTGGTATGGAAGTTTGTAGACCACTTGTTGCCACGTCTGTTCCAAGGTGCGGGTGGGTGGAGTGACGTGACATCGGCGAGAGCTGCTTCACTCACAATTTATACAAATCTTTTTTGGATCAGAAGAAGTTTTGCCACATCGTTGAGTACATTTCGATAACACCCCGATGTTTTAAATCCAACGAATGCCTTGAAATGGTACAAAGGTAAGTGGTGAAGTGTAAAAGGGTAAAAAAAAAAAAGGAAGGTTACCTAACATTGAAAAATAATGTATATTTCAGAATTATCCAATAAGGCCTGTTTCAGGGACCAAAAAATGAGTCAACAATTTAAAGCTGTTCTGCGGAGATGCAGGTGGATCACGCCTTGGCAGTTGGTACAACAAATACCTACAGGTGTTCCAACTTTTGGAGTCCTCTTTTTTCATAAAAAACAAGTAATTTGTTTCTACAAAAATGGCAAGAAAAGAAGCAATTAACAACAGAAGATATACAGACCATCTTAACACTTTATGATGTAGGATTTTCCTCCAGAGAAATTGGAGTGTTTTAAAAACCTTTGAGCGGTAGTTTATATACAGTATATTTATATGTATGTATATGTTACATACAGTCATCTCTCACTACTTGACGTTTTGAATTTCATGATTCACAGTTTAAAAAAAAATATTAATACGTTGCTGTTTGCTGCCATTGAATGCAGCCTATAATTAGTCAGAATATGCTCATTTAAGATGATGGTATGTTGGTTGCTAAATTAAGCATAAAAATGGCTGATTAAACTATAACTTCAAATGCACGGCATTCAAATCACCCATTCAAAGTCAATGACATAGTATTTTTTACTAGGGGCTCCAATTTCATAGGCCAGGCGCAAGTGAAACGCAACTTCAGTAGCGCCTGGCCACTGGGCGTGTTTTAGGCGCATTTTCCAATTTCGTACCACGTCGTACCACCCCGTCCCTTCTACCGGCGCAAGTGGCAAAGAAGGAGGAGAGAAGGCGTGACTGGGTTTAACATAGCCGGGTCAAATTTTCCAATCAAATGAGCTCCTCTCCTCACCTTTAAATGCGCTGCTGGCAAAGCGAATTTTTGTAATTTTGCAAGTTTTGTTGAATATGGATGAAGACAGCGAAAGACGGCCAAACCTTTCCTAGACGGAAAGTGATGTTTTGGTCTGGGAGGTCTAAGCTGAATCAGTTGGCACCTCCCCTCTCTGCAACACCACACCTTCGTGACACCAAATTGGCTGCGCATGGTGTTACGCCAGACAAATTTACCACTGCGCAGCCTGCGCCAAGCTGTGCAACCCACACAATTAGAGCCCTAGCTGTAACGCTCGTTGAGACACACACGCCAGACTTGTTTTTATGCCAATTTGAATGATCTCACAACACACGCACAATAATCCCAAATAACATGAGCTATTGTTACTGCTAAAATGGGACTCAACTCTAACCAGGCTAAACACGAGATCATGCCCCCGACTCCTCTATTCTGAAAGAGGGTAGTTCTGCTCAGACCCGATACTCTGTTTTTTTGACCTGACTCTTTCAGTTGAACGCTACAGGGAACAGACAACAGGGCAATGATGCAGTTGATCACAGGCTATTTATTATAACCAGTGTCCAATGTCCAAGGGAAGAGAGCTGGGCTTGATGGAATGAACCCCGATTAGATGTCTTTTTATAAGGCAGGGCCGTTCCGTTATCAGACGCATACGTAGGATGGACCTCAGACTAATTTCCCACCTAATCTACAAAAAGTGCCGTGCATGGTTATCTTTTGACCCAGAAACAATTAATTATCACTTCAACTCACTCAACCCAGTTGTTCATTAAAACATGTCAGCAAAATGCAACAGAAAATTATAACATCTTAATTCATTATTATTCATTAGTTATGAGTGTTTATACTTTTAAATGTGATTAATAAGTGGGTGAAGCATATTGGAGCGTAAAACCTAGATTGCTAGCTCCCGTCGCTGGTGAACAATGATAATTAAAGAGAGAGGGTTTTGCAGCTGAATCTAATCTCATAATTGCATGAGTCACTTTTATTGCAAATCATGATCAGAATCTGAGAAAATGATCAAATCCAAAACGTTACGCTATAAGGAGGATTACAGTAGTAGGAGTAGGAGCAAGCCATATGTCAACCACAGGTATTTATATGGATGTCATTTACGTGTGCATTTTTGCCATTTGCTGGCAAGGAATGTAACCCCCACAAAAAACAAGGATCTACCGTGCAGTTTTATTAAGATAATAAGCATGAATTCTATGTTTCAGTTTCATTTTGTAACAAAATAGACTTCACTATCGCTTTTGGCAAGTGTAGAAGAAGCTTGGGAAGCACCAGACAACAAAGAAGGCCTAAGCACCGCAATGTTGGGGAAAAATGAGAGGTGAGACGAGGAGGCTTTTTCACCTAAGAGTATTGATTGTTCCCTAATTAGCATTGCCATGCTCAACTCGGTCCACATGGCGTCATCCGCTGTGTAGAGATAAATAAAGTCTTTTTTTTCCACTACTGCGCCAGTGTGTACAACTGTGTTTATTAGTGGAGACTGCTCAGCCGAAGCATTTACAAAGCAAAACGTGAATAGGGTTTTTTTTGTTTTTTACGTTTTGGATGTTTGCCGGAAAACACATCAAATTCCCAGCATTCACAGCAATAACATCCCATCAAGCAGAATCTCCCTTCCCAATGACCTCTTCCGAGACCCATTTCACAGTCTAACAGATTGCTTTTCAGAAATTGACTGGAATTAGCTCTGACCCAGCAAACATGGCGCCGGATGAGATGGACTCATAGGTGGCCGCTTGCCAGGTGAAACCCGCCGTGACCGCCAAGAGAGGGGCAGGGAGGCCGAGCCAAAGAACTATGTTGCAATAAATCAGAATCACTACCTGAGTTTTTATTCATCAATAAATTTCTTCGGAAGAGAGGAAAAAAATGCGGGACCACCGGAGGCTTCTTGTAGGCAGGAAAAGAGCAAGTCACTTCGATGTGCTACAGTGCTTGAGCATCTAAGGCCCATTATTTATGTTGTAGTTTTCAAACTGGAATCTGGAGCTCGTATGTGTAGACAAACAAGCATATTATTAGCGAGTGGATGGATGAAGAGGAAAATGAAATGAACCAATTAGCATGGTTTGGTAATTACAATCATTTGACAATTGAATACTAATGGAAAACAAAGCTGGGTTTTCAAACATTTTAAAGCAGGGGTCTCAAACTCAATTTACCTTGGCGCCGCATGAGGCGGAGTCTGGCTGAGGCTGGGCCGCAGCCTCGGCGTACATGCATGTGCCCACAATTTATTTTATTATTATTTTTTAATCCAATCTTCTCAAATGTTTATTTTTTAACACAAAATAAGATAGACAAGGACACCGGTGTACAAGTTGTTTGGATTAAAATTATAAAATTCTCAATCAATAAATCAAGAAATAAGCAAACACAAAATAAAAGGAACAAGGAGCCTGGTGTTTAAATTTATAACTTTTCTCGGGTACATCCCTTCTTTGGTAGTCAATTTGTATAACTCTGTATAACTCTTTTCTGTACAAAACTACTAATGAAACAATCAATCAATGAACAAATACATAAACAAACTAAGAACTAATAACTATATAAATCAGTAATACATTTCCGTTTTCAGTTACATTTTACACTTCTTGAAACTTTAACCTAAGTCAATGGGTTTTTTGTGAAAATGGCTTCTCCTGCCTACTTTTTACTCCTAGGAACCTGGCAGCACTTCCTCTCACATACCTGAGCCACATTTGTTTAGAAAAAGACATGTTTGGGTCTGTGGAATATACAGTGATTAAATTCACTCGGCGTGTCGTGTTTAGTCGATGCATGGAGAACAGTGCAGCCCTACACTCCCACACCCCCTGGCAAAGGCTACACTTTTTTTTAAAAAAGCAAGGAATCCATTAAGGCAATCTGCACTGTAAACCAGACCAGATCCACGTGAGAGCATCCCACAACCAGACGGAACACGCCCCCATCTACTACCATGCCATCCAAGCGCCTTTTTTCCATTTAACATGGGAGCAGATGGGGGCCACTCTGCGTGGCGCGCTCAGCCCGACAAGCCCACCCCCACACAGATCCGACTGGACTCAGACGGCAAACCACACCTTTGGAGAGAGAGATAACCTATACACGTCGTATAATGTCACGCTGGGCAGCAACTTAAAACACTTGTAAGTGAACTGGAATGAATGTCCATGGCAACAGCCATGTCCCAGCCAAGCACAGAAGAAAAATCTCCATGGCAACGCTCTGTTAACTTTCACTCACTGAAAAATGTTTCTCTGCTTGCGTCAAGCCCAGTTGATGTCACGCCCCTGAGAGTGGTATACTCACTGTGATGGGTTGGTTTGTCAGCCCCGCACACAACACTGCCATTCATATTGTGGCGTTGCTGGGAGCACTTCCTGCTTCCCAGTGTCCTTTGCGGGATTGTCTTACAAATGTCTGTTTATGTCACCCTGAATGAGACGATCATGATTCCGTTGAGAACTTTAATCTTTCTCTTTGGATAAATAAATATTTGCCTTTTCTTCGCTTTCTCGTGGGGGCCCCACTAACATTCAATTTTCATTAAAAAATCGGGGCCACAAAACATCGTCCTGCGGGACGCAAATGGCCCACGGTACACAAGTTTGAGACCTCTGCTTTAAAGGCTGTTATTAGGGATGAGCGAGTACTATATGTTCACCCATCTAAATGATCTGTATCTGTACTTGGAGTGGGCAAGACATAAACAGGAAGTGGGCATGGTTTAACCAGAAATGTTGGGTTTAAATACAGACATTATTTTAAGTATGAAATGAACATTGGTTGTTCAGAAGTTGTTATATTTATTGTTCATTTGAAAATTATTTACCGAACAGCCGCAAAATTGTGTGTGTGTGTGTGTGTGTACGTGTAAGTGATCTGTAAAACTTTATTATTCAATATTTTTAATGATCTGTGTGAAGTTGGTGATTGTTGAATCTGTCCGCCTTGTCGACTGTATTTTTCTCAAAAGCTCCACTACTAGTACTACAAGCAGAGCTTTCCAACTGACTTTACATCACCAGCCAAACAGTGGTGGAGCCAGTCATTTTGCATCGGGGTGGCCAAGGTGAGACCATTATTCAAATGAGGGTGGCAATAAGTTGATACCTGAAATGTCTCCACGTAGTCCCGCCCCTGGTGGGGTGACCGGAGAATGACCAATGGTGGCCACAATAACCATTGGCCAGCCAAATTAGAAACAAGCAGACAGAAGAAACACAAGCCTGAACTGTGTATGTTACGAAACAAAAAAGTTTGCTGACTTTAAATATCATAAAACCAAATTAGAGAACGTGAGCTGGAGTCAAGCCAAGCAAGCAGAAAGTATTGTAAGTATTGTGTGTGAATGAGTGACAAGAGTGGCTCCCAGCGAGTCTGTATTCTGGGGTGGGCGCTGTGTGTGACTGTCCAATCACAGAGTGCAAAGAGTGAATACATATATATTATTATATATAAGTATTTATGCAATGAGAATTTTTCTTCAACACAATTACAGATAATAACGAGCTGTACTTGTTTCATACTGCAATATCCGTAATGGATACTCATATTCAATACTTTATCCGGCTCATCCACCAGTTGTTATGTTTGGTTGAACATTATTAAGAAAAGTCAATGTTGGATATCAGAAATGAACTTTCTACTAAGTCCTCAGTCTCAGTCTCATGTCCTTAAAAATCTGTCGATAAGAATGAAAATCACCTTAACTAGTGAGCTTATACAGGAAAATTACTTTTACTGACTTGTCCAAACAGGACTGCAATTTTAGAACCTTTCAAGAAGTATGGGAGACGTGGGCTACCACGACAGTGAGATGAGAGACAAACGGCATGCTTTTTAATTGCACTTGTCAGTTCCAGCTCCCACTGGAAAAATTAATGGAAGTAATTTCTGGGGTTTAGTTCACTGAACCTCATTAAGGTTGTTTTCTTCAACATCAAATTTATAAAATTCTCCCACAGCTTCATGCCCTTACAGGGAAAATGGGGGTCATTTAGTGTTGCTAAAGTGTAACTGAAGCAGAAGTTGTTGGAAAAAATGTAAAAGTTTAAGTTGAATTTAGCCATAACTCTTCTGTTAAGTGCTTTTCTGTATTTTTAGTAAGAGTCTCAAATCAGGTCTGCAGTGTAACCCGTGGTTGTAAACGGTTTTTAAAATAAAAATAAAAAAAGACTAAAGGAACTCGTATACTTTAATAGTTTTCTTCTTTCCCAGTTTCATGTCCTTAGATGGAGAATGGGGATGTTTACCTGAGCTAAGTAGCTCACAGGCGCTTCCATTACACAAGAACAATTGTACAGATGGGGATTCACTTAATTCTACAGTTCAAGACATTTTTTTATGAATTTTAGCCTATTGCACGGAATGGGATTCCACCAAATGAAAGTACCAGCAGGCAATGCATGTGCCAATTATAGACCCCATTTGGATACCCTAGAGAATGAATGCCTTGAGATTACATTTCTTGGCTCTCAACTAAGAACCTCATTCAAAAAAGTCAATGTAAGACAATTTGATATCTTTTACCCAAAAAAACATGGCCTTTCAATCAATCCTGGCTTGTTTCCCATTCTCAGGCCCTTATCTGGAGAAAAGCAGCATTTATCTTTGCTATTATCTTAAAGGCACGTGCATTATAAAAGAAAAAAGGGCTTAGTGACACTAGTACGAACCGTCTTGCAGTTTAAAAAATCTTAACCTGAACTCACCTCAGACTTTTTGATCACATTGGTGAATTAAGCACATTATAATTGTTGGTATTCTTGAGTACTCGTGAGTAAAGAAAGCTGGTCTATGCTACATTCTTTGACCGTCCCTGAATGCGGCTGTTGTCAAATTTCAAACTCTTCTATTAATAACATACATTTATGTCAAGGGTTTCATACAGGGCTTTACCTTGGATGCCACTCTGCAGTGAATTCAAGCCCTGCAGCAACCCATCCATCGGCACGTCATAAAGAAATCACTCGGCATTATGGTGCAACAGCTTCCCTGCGCTTTACGAGGATAGTAAACCCGTGATGTATGTCTGCTGTGTAAGTGGTCAGTGCCTACCACACAGCAAATGCATAATATAGAAGCAGTGGCATTTTAAATGAATGAAATGATGTGGAGGATATCAGCCTGTAAACACCACAGTTTATGGTAATTAATGGAACACTTTCCCGAAATTTCACTAAGCCTTTACCTCGGTCTGACGTGTTCACTAATTCTGTCAGTTTATCTAATTTATTCATTTCTATATTGATGGTGATTTTTTATGTTTTTGCAGAAGAGGTCCCCACACTTTAGACACAAAAAAGATTAATGGCTTGTTGGTTTTTGCTTCATGAGTGCACGCAGAGAACGAGTGATTTCACTCACACTCATGGCTGACTAATAAAAATTAATGATGTACAAACACTGATAATTAATTACTTGCCATGACTGTTCCTGCGCTGCCATCTTAGTCAGCAGATAACAAATCCTTGCTACACCAGACTTATTTTTCACAGAAGTGCCTTGAAGGTTGATAGCCTGAAGGTCATTTAGAGCCTTTAACGATACCTACTCAGCTATGCATGGCCCTCCTTGCTATTGACACTTTTGTGTTTGCAAAACTGGTACTAAAAAGTAGCTGGGGTTCGGGATTAGTCCAAATTGTGGCTTGTTTTTTATCCATCAGTGAGTGTGCCCACCCAATAAATGGTTTGTTTTTGCTGCAAGGCATAAAGTAAACAAAGCCATGTCAGCCGTGTAGAAGTACTGAACTACTACTACTCATTCATTCATTTTCTATACCGCTTATCCTCATTAGGGTCGCAGGGATGCTGGAGCTTATCCCAGCAGACTTTGGGCAAGAGGCGGGGTACACCCTGGACTGGTCGCCAGTCAATCGCAGGGCACATATAGACAAACAAACATTCACACTCACATTTATACCGATGGACAATTTAGAGTCACCAATTAACCTAACATGCATGTTTTTGGAATGTGGGAGGAAACCGGAGTACCCGGAGAAAACCCACACACGCCTGGGAAGAACATGCAAACTCCACACAGAGATGCCCAACGCTCATGTTGGCAATGACAGTGAGACCTGGAGCGGTCAGGCCTCGAGCGGTGCCCGAGGATCACTCGGGCACTCAAACCCCTCCACCGCAGTAAGGTGGTGATTCACGGATGGGCCTGCATCTCGAGGGAGGACCGGGATATTGAGTCCGAATGGGCTGTATTCCGTGCCTCTGACGCCGCCAGTTGTAGTTGCGGCCGCAAGGTGGTCGTGCCAGTCGTGGTGGCAAGCCCCGAACTCGATGGTGGACACCGGGGGTTAGGGCTGTTGTTAAGCTGAAGAAGGAGTCCTATCAAGCATTGATGCCTTGTGGGACTCCCGAAGCAGCTGACGGGTACCGGCAGGCCAAGCGGCATGCGGCTTCAGCGGTGGTCGAGGCAAAAACTCAGGTGTGGGAGGAGTTCTGTGAGGCTATGGAGCACGACTTTCGGTCGGCCTCGAAGAGGTTCTGGCAAACCGTCCGACACCTCAGAAAGGGGAAGCAGCCCCCAGTTTACACTGTTTACAGTGCGGACGGGGGCTTGCTGACCACGACTGTGGATATAGTTGGTCGGTGGAAGGAATACTTCGAGGCCCTTCTCAATCCCACTGACATGCCTTCCATAGAGGAAGCAGAGTCTGAGGATACGTACGTGGACAGTTCTATCACCGTGGCTGAGGTAATTGGGGTAGTCAAATCACTCCCCAGTGGCAAGGCTCCGGGGGTAGACGAGTTCCGCTCAGAATTTCTCAAGGCTCTGGATGTTGGAGGACTGTGTTGGTTGACACGCCTCTACAACATTGCATGGAAGTCAGGAACAGTACCTCTGGACTGGCAGACCGGGGTGGTGGTCCCCATTTTTAAAAAGGGTGACCGGAGGGTGTGTTCCAACTATAGGGGGATCACACTCCTCAGCCTTCCTGGGAAAGTCTACTCCAGGGTGCTGGAGAGAAGGGTACGACCGTTAGTCGAACCTCGGTTAGAGGAGCTGCAATGTGGTTTTCGTCCCGGTCGCGGAACACTGGACCAGCTCTACACCCTTGCAAGGGTACTCGAGGGTATGTGGGAGTTTGCCCAACCAGTCTACATGTGCTTTGTAGACCTGGAAAAGGCATTCGACCGTGTCCCTCGTGGTGTCCTGTGGGGGGTGCTCCGGGAGTACGGGATTGATGGTCCGCTTCTACGTGCCATTCGGTCCTTGTACAATCGAAGCAGGAGCCTGGTTCGCATTGCCAGCAGTAAGTCGAGCTTGTTTCCGGTGAACGTTGGCCTCCGCCAAGGCTGCCCTTTGTCACCGATTCTGTTCATAATCTTCATGGACAGAATTTCTAGGCGCAGTCAAGGTGTTGAGGGAGTCCAGCTTGGTGACCTTAGGATCTCGTCTCTGCTATTTGCAGACGATGTGGTCCTTATGGCCTCATCAGGCTGTGACCTTCAGCGTTTACTGGAGCGGTTTGCAGCTGAGTGTGAAGCTTCTGGGATGAGACTCAGCACCTCCAAATCCGAGGCCATGGTTCTCAGTCGGAAACGGGTGGACTGTACCCTCCGGGTTGGGAGTGAGGTCTTGCCTCAGGTGGAGGAGTTCAAGTATCTCGGGTTCTTGTTCACGAGTGAGGGAAGGTTGGAGCGTGAGATCGACAGACGGATCGGTGCAGCATCTGCAGTAATGCGGTCGCTGTACCGGACCGTCGTGGTGAAGAGAGAGCTGAGCCGGAAGGCAAAGCTCTCTGTTTACCGATCGATCTACGTTCCCACCCTCACTTATGGTCATGAGTTATTGATCATGACCGAAAGAATGAGATCGCGGATACAAGCGGCGGAAATGAGTTTCCTTCGTAGGGTGGCTGGACTCACCCTAAGAGATAGGGTGAGGATCTCGGCCATCCGGGAGGAGCTCAGAGTAGAGCCGCTGCTCCTTCACATCGAGAGGAGCCAGTTGAGGTGGCTCGGGCATCTAGTCCGGATGGCTCCCGGGCGCCTCCCTGGTGAGGTGTTTCGGGCATGGCCAGTCGGAAGATGGCCCCCGGGAAGACCTAGGACACGCTGGAGGGACTATGCCTCACAGCTGGCCTGGGAACGCCTTGGTGTCCTCCCGATGGAGCTGGAGGAGGTTGCTGGGGACCGGGAAGTCTGGACTTCCCTACTGAAGCTGCTGCCCCCGCAACCCGGACCCGGATAAGCGGAGGAAAATGGATGGATGGATGGATGGACTTTCACGTGACAGTCAAATCGTCACAATTGACACATTAAATTAGAGCAGGTCAACAGTGGAGTATTTTGAGGACATCAAACAACGCCATGCATTATTATTTTGTTCATCCTTGGTCTTTAATGCCGAACATTTGCTACATTCAGAGGGATGACATTGACTTGGGCTTGCAACAGCATCCTCATTAACTGTCATACAAGAAGGGGCGTCTTTTTAAAAGGCAAATGAAAGTGGAACATAGCCGTACATGCGACTTAGTAACAACCTTGCCAGTGGCATACCGTGTGTGCTCCCATGAGTGTTTAAAAACGTGCACAGGTGCCAGCATGTACCAGTTTGCTGGCACTGAAACGCACACATTCAGTACAAAGCTCAGATGAGATGCTTTCTCATGGAGTTGTGCAACCTTTTATTTTCGAGGTCTGGCTGTCACTTCATATAGCATAGCAACAGCTCAGCAAGCATGAAAAACAGAACAAAATAGTTTTTCTCTAATTTTCCTCTTTGTCATTTCATAGACCACGATTGTACATGGTGCTAAATGTTACATGCATCTCGACGTTGTGGAAGTCATTGCCGTTTTCAGGATGGCTTCACTGATATTTACAATGTTGATCCTACATGACATCAGTTGTCATTAGTTTTTAACCCGCAACAACAGGTTGAGGGTGCTCTTGGTTTAGTGAAAAATCTGGCAACAATAATAAATGTTATATTGATGCCATAAATTGTTGTTGTGGAGTCCTTCCTTATCATTCACAGCCATCACTTCTTCCAGGTCGCTTTTTGACACTGAGAGACTTCCACTCGTTTCTTTTGTGAAGAAACTCTTGACATTTTTGAAGACATCTGTAGACGAGGGACTTGTGGAGGCGTGAGGTTTGGGGGCGGTGGTGGGCCCCCGGGGCGCTTGGCTTTGTTGTCATGGTTTCCACCAAAGGACAGTTTGAATACCATTCAGCAGCTATGATGCTGGACAAGACAAAAAAGTGTCCTGCTGTAGCTGTTGGAACCACAGGTATGCTGATCATCAGTCTTATAGTCTGTTACTGTCCTATGTTCATTACCGGGTTGTCTGCTGACAGCCATCTTCTAAAGCCCCAACCACACAAAGAAGATCCGAGGCCTAAATGCATGAATACTTTATCAAAATGACGCATCATCTAGACAAAGTCAGCGTTTTCAGGGTCTGTAAACGAACACTTTGGAAACCGTGTCCCAGAGTGGGAAGTCGTTTTTGCAGTTCTGTAGTTATGGTTTTGCCCCGGCTTCTATGAAAACGCCTGCGTCGTAGCTCCACCCCTTTACAAACGCACATGCGCTAAAACCCAACAACACGGAAACAACAAAGGCGCCATACCTTGTTGTTTTTGTCCCGCTGAGGCTAGTGAGCCTACTGTCACTATTGCAGCAAAATCTGCTTCTTCCTTATTTTTGAGAAGAACAAAGAATGCTGGAAGACACAGCGCATCACTTTATTCTGGTTTTACAACTAAGTGTAACTCCAAGCAACAGTTCCATTCATCGTCGGTCCAGTTCGTCCACTCGTATTTCCCTGGTTGTTCGCGCAACTGCGCATGCCCAGTGTTTGGTTGTCGGTCTGTCATGGTTTCCGCTCGCAGAGTGTCACAGCGCCACTAATAGGTTTGGCATATGTATTACATCCTTTTCACTACATTCATATGGACGCACATAGTTTCTGAACTGGCTCCTTCTATACAGAAAACGTTTTGGATATGATGAGTGTCTTCGTGTGGATATAGCCTGACTCTGCTCTCACTGGTTTAAGGGGAATCTTCTTTTTAAGACTCTTCGTAGGCACGTGTGGTTGGGACCCATACACTCTTTGTCCCATTGTCCTCTAGTCCTTCCCTGCCAGCGATCTTTCCTTGCAATTCCCAGAAACTATGCAAGAAATGTTTTGAGTGTGAAAATTTGAGATGCTTAAATAATTTGGGCCTAACCTGACCTGACATAATATTCATGGCTAACCAGCTTTAAAATCATGGAGTGATGTTACCTTGATTGGTCTATAGTTTGAATGGGTGCAGTTTATTACGGTACTGACCAGAAAAGCTGTGCAGGTCAAATAAGCTTACCCGGAATCTACAAAGATTTGGTTAACTTACAGGTCTTTGTCAAAAGATGCCAATAATACTGTAGGGCCGGATCTGTATCAACCGCCTGTTGAAGACCTTTCCATCAAGATCAAAAAGGTGAGAGAAAAAAAGAAAACGTTTGATGTATTAAAAATAGATTAAGCGAGAATCTTCTATCCTTCATTGCAAATTCATTTTGTTGTTCCTCCTTTTCATCTGCTTCTAATTGATCTCACTTGTCAAGTTGTTTGCTCTCTGTAAATTAGCTCTGAAATTACAAATAATTTTCACAAAGAATACAAATTCAGTAAAAAAAAACAGCCAGTTAAAGAATATATTATTTCTGAAATCTGACAATAAAATGCAATTGTTTTGACAAACAAGATTGGGGGATCAAATTATTAAATTAAAAACACATCAGTGATCATTTAGACACTAAACAAAAGTGTTGAATCTTATTGCTGTCTAGTTCTTATTACTAATGGCATTTCTATTAAAATGCTAATGCACGACAAAGGTCAACAACAGCGTCCCTAATTGTTCTTTTCTTTGTGCTAACTTTATTCCTGGCAGCTTTTAATGTTGTCACTTTCACATTGAAAAAGTGTGAGGAGAAGAGGAATTTTCTCAGTACTTGGCTTGTAACAATACGCCATCATCACGGTTTGGTACGTACCTTAGTTTTAAAGTCACAGTTTGGTTCATTTTTGGTTCAGTAAGGCCTAGGTTCCCAAAGTGGTGTTTGCGTACCCCCAGGCTACGCTGAATGTGAAGGGGGTACACAAAAAGAAATGAAAAATAGTTAGCGCCAAACGCTCACAATTACGATTGCACCTGAACGCCTCGCTGCGTGAGGCTTATGGAGCCGAAAAGACACAGAGCATGACGTTGTTCATTGCTGTGTGTGCATCATAAGGACAAATAAGTAAGTTTGATGATTATTTTGTACATCAAGAGAGCTTAATCTTCCATCCATTAATCAAAATTCTATGACGGCTATTCTCATTAATCTTGAAGATTTCATTTATATTGGTGTTCCAATTCCCAACATGGCGTAGCGGGGAAAACCTGTAAGCGGGGATTCCCCGAAAATATTGTTTGTTGTATGTGTTTTTGTTGGCGGATACTGCTTGATCATGATTGTTAAGCTTTCCCCTTCAATTTGGTGATAAAATTAATATGCAGATTAAAACCATAGCCATTGTGAGTGGAGAAAAAAGTGAAGCACAAATTCAGCAGTAAATGGCTTATATACACAGTATATATATATATATATATAATGTATATAAATATATATATATATACATATATACATATATCATCTATATATCACCCTCCTCCCTGAGCCACCACCTTATCGTGGTGGAGGAGTTTGCGTGTCCCAATGATCCTAGGAGCTAAGTTGTCGGGGGCTGTCATGCCCCTGCTAGGGTCACCCATGACAAACAGGTCCTAGGGGAGGGACCAGAAAAAGAGTGGCTCAAAAGACCCTGATGATGGCTAAAAACATTGGACTTCATTTCTCTCGCCCGGACGCAGGTCACCGGGGTCCCCCTTTTGAGCCAGGCCTGGAGGTGGGGCACGATGGCGAGCGTCTGGTGCCTGGGCCTGCACCCATGGGGCCCGAAAAGGCAATGTGGGTCCCCCCTCCTATGAGCTCACCACTCGTAGGAGGGGCCAAAGGGGTCGGGTGCAAAGTGAACTGGGTGGCGGCTGGAGGCGAAGGCCTTGGTGGTCTGATCCCCGGCTACAGAAGCTAGTTGTCAGTACGTGGAATATCACCTCTCTAGCGGGGAAGGAGTCTGAGCTGGTCCGTGAGGTGGAGAAATTCCGGCTAGATATAGTCGGACTCACCTCAACACACAGCAAGGGCTCTGGAACCAGTCCTCTCGAGAAGGGCTGACGTTATTCCACTTTGGTGTTGCCGGCAATGAGAGGCGACGGGCAGGGGTGGCAATTCTGCCCGTTGCCTCTGGGTTAAACTCCAACGAGCAGTTAAACCCAGTAAGTAAGAGGGTAGCAGTTCAGAATACCCGCTTTTTTGGAGTCCTTAGAGGAAGTTGCTGGAGAGTGCTCCCTCAGGGGATTCCCTTGTTCTACTGGTTGACTTCAACGCTCATGTTGGCAGCGCCAGTGGGCTCTCCCTTAGAGATAGGGTGAGAAGCACTGTCATCCGGGAGAAACTCGGAGTAGAACCGCTGCTCCTCCGCATCTAGAGGACCCAGATGAGGTGGCTCGGGTACCTGGTTAGGATGCCCAAACCTATTGCCACCCTTATGTGAGTGATGGTCTCACTTTGGCCACCTCACTGAAAATTTCCTGGCTAATTTGTTGAAAAACTTTGCTTGCAGTAGGGAATGCGGTGCTCAAGACTGATAGATTATTTCTCTGTTTGCCATTACCGGATGGTTGCATGAATCACCAACTTCACACACACACAATTTGAAAACACATTTTGAGGCTCTTCCGTAAATAATTTCAAATAAACAATTGTAACTCCTGAGCAATCAATGTCAATTTCATACCTAAAAGGATGTACTAAACCCCGTCCATTCAAGGTAAACCATACCCACTTCTTATATAAACCCCACCCCCAGATACTATTCATTTAAATGGGTGAACATATACAATTAATGGCAATTAATTGTATAGGCCCTTTTTGTAATAAAAATTAGCTTAATTTCCCAATACACAATTTCCACTTCCCTGCCACACAAGGACCATCTTAAATAATCTTAGCTATTCTCTTGTTAACGTAGGTGGAAGTGTTGGCAAGGACAGCACTCTGAGATGACTCTGTTATCCGTGTGGAGTGAAAATAAAAGACTGTAACCATAATAGTTACCTGCAAGGAAAATACTTGCAGGCATCATTGCTTTTCACAAAAAAGGGCTTCACAGGCACGGATATTACTCCAAGTGGGATGGCACATAAACCAACCATTTAACAGATCATTAAGAACAGGGCGCCCAAGAAACTCTAGCAAGAATGTGTACTCTCTCCAAAAGTTGATTTACCTGCAGGATCGGGGCATGGCTCAGGAATGGTAGCAAACAGGGGTGAGTGCGTCTGCACGCATAGACTATTGGAAGAAAGCCTCGTGTCAAGAAGGACGCAAAGAAGCCACTTCTCTCCAGAAAAAAGATCAGAGACCGAATGTTATTCTGCAAAAGGTACAGGGATTGGACTGCTGAGGACTGGGATAAAATCATTTTCTCTGATGAATCCCCTCTGTGATTGCTTGGAGCAGAAAAAAAGCTTGTGCAGAGAAAAAAAGGTGAGCATGTCAGCAGCAAACCATCCTGCAACCATTCATGTGTGGGGTGGCTTCTCAACCGAGGGATTGGGCTCACCCAAAAGTTGGCCTAAGAACACAGCCATGAGTAAGGAATGTTGCCAATACAACCTCCGGAAGTAATGTCTCCCAACCATCCAAGAACAGTTTAGTGACAAACAATGCATTTTCCAACGGCAAAAGTGATAACTAAGTGGGTGGTGAACAACATAGTAAGATTTGACAAGAAGATCTAAAATCACAGAAGCAGCAAACTTTGTGAAAATCAACACTTTCATTCTCAAAACATTTGGCCATGACGGTACACAGAGCGAGTTCGGATTTTACTGTAGAATCATGGATGAATAGATAGCATTTCATGAAAAAAAATCCAAGCACAAAGAGCTCATCCATGCAATGCTTCAGGGTAGATATTTGTATTTATCTTTTAGAATATGCCAACCTAACAATGTTTTGTGGCCACATTTTGCACAGGTGTAATAACAGAGTGTTGGCAACAGCATCCAATCGACCCCGCAGAAAAGCTCATATCCAACATCATTTGCCAATGAATGTTTTTTTTTTAAATATTCTAAATGTCATGTGATTTGGCATGCAGTGAGTAATAGTTTGGCAGGCGTCTGTAAAACAACGTAAACAAACAGAGGTCATATTTGGTTTGTCCTTGCATAGTTTGATTGACTTATGCTCTTATGCTCTAGGCTTAAAATGACCGTTGATCTAAAGAGGCTGAAAATATATGGATCATAGTGAGAAAATGTCTCCACTGGCATTCAGCCGTAATATATACACTATATGGATGCATGGGAGATTTCCTGACCTTTGACTCTCCAAGTGGGAAAAGAGGCTTACTTATCTCCCGAGTGAGAGATCAGCTCACTGCACGGCCATTTGGTCCTCCAAAAGAAAAAAATCAGAGTTATATCAGAGAATATATTTGGAAAAGTAACATGAAATAAACTTTAATATTAGAATTAGAATCAAACCTTTTAATGATACTTAGTAGAATTCCTTCAATACAAAGTAATTATAAATACACAATTTTATTGAGAACAACATTGTAAGAATAACTTATTCTAATAATACTAAAACTCATTCCCAAAAACAAAACAATGATGTGAAAAAAATATGAAAATATACATAGAATATTACAAGACAAAGATTTTTTGGGACGGAATACACTTGTAATATACTGTG